>JAWQFJ010012577.1:0-14639 GCA_034096865.1 Theodoxus fluviatilis | reverse complement strand
ATACCTAAATGTCTAAAGGCTATATCCTGCCTATCATATAATCTTGGATCTAACTGAAGACTATGTCAGTGTAAATATCACTGCAGCCAATCTACTGTTGACTCAATGTAACTTCTTGAATGCAGGTTTCAGCAGCTATTCATTCTGTAGGTGAAATTTAGTCTGCTCATGACAATCTGTGCCTTATTTGTATAAATGTGGTCAGGTTAACCTATTTGTTTTTGTGTTTGCTTTCATCACTCAACATGACAATGTAGGTCTCCATTTTCTTGCTTGCGAGTTGAATAGCCCTGAGTTACAAAACACATCTATTCATAATTAGTTCATGTGTGCAGATTTTGTGCAATTTTCATGAATACAGTCTTTTTGATATGTATGTATATATGTATGTATGTACGTATGTATGTATGTATGTATGTATGTATGTATGTATGTATGTATGTATGTATGTATGTATGTATGTATGTATGTATGTATGTATGTATGTATGTATGTATGTATGTATGTATGTATGTATGCAACTTCTAGAGACAAACGCGGTTAACAACGTTTACTACCCGGACTCCTACTCAAGAGCGTGCACACTTTGCAGGTTTCATTCAGACACTAAGTCGCATGCCTTGAATGGCTGTAACAGGTTGAAAGGGCTATACACAGAGAGGCACGACAGATGTGTGCACATGGTAAGGCAGACACTAGAGAAGGCGATTTTGACTGAGTTCTGTGAAGTATTTGAAAACCAACCTGTCTCGATGGACGGATTGTCAGTGGTGGGACCTTGCAAGCCAGATTTGTGTATCTTTGATCATCTTAATTCAACAGCCTTCATCATCAAAATGGTCTGCCTGTTTGACACATTCATCGAAAGATGCTACCAATATAAATTTGAAAAGTACATGCCTCTCTGTCTTTCGCTTAATGATGCTGGCTTTTCCACGAAAATAGTAGTCCTGGTGATTGGGTCCCTTGGTACTGTACATCGCAGATTTGTCAAAGGCCTCATGTTGTTAGGCCTAACAAAACGCTTAAGCAGGAATCTAGCTAAGTACCTCAGTCTGTCAGTCATGATAGGGTCGAGGAGAGCTTGGGCCAGAAGAAATTTCTTAATGGAAAGGGAACTTAGATAGATGAACTTTTGTATGGGCTGACTTGTGAAGTTTTTCTAAATCATCGTTGAAGAGCCAAATCTGTCCAGATGGGTGCTTCAGTTAGACTAGTGTTCCTTCACATAGCTGTGATTTTAGTAGCCATGTATGATCTTTGTACATTTTCTGCAATAAAGTGATTTGATATGTATGTATGTATGTATGTATGTATGTATGTGTGTGTGTGTGTGTGTGTGTGTGTGTGTGTGTGTGTGTGTGTGTGTGTGTGTGTGTGTGTGTGTGTGTGTGTGTGTGTGTGTGTGTGTGTGTGTGTGTGTGTGTGTGTGTGTGTATGTATGTATGTATGTATGTATGTATGTATGTATGTATGTATGTATGTATGTGTGTAAACACTGTACACCCAAACAGAAACCTGTGTACTCACTGGAAATAGCTCCTGATTGTACTTACTTTAAAAAAGGCTCCTAATGTGCCAAATCTTGTTTGCAACTTCCCCAGCTTGTGTTACTTGATGAGTAAGTTTGTATGAATTAATGCTGCTTCCAGGATCACATGTTAATGCCTACTAACTATTTAAAGTGTTTTTACCATCAAGGTAATCATAATTTTCTAACTGTCTGTAAAGTCAATGTAACAAACTGATGGTAAACACTGTACAGGTGACTAACAGGCCTACAAATGTAAACTTATGTTTGAAAAAATAATATATGGTGATAAAGGTCTTGCAAATGACAAAGGCATATTGTATGTTGTAGCCAAACAGAGAACTGTGTTAAGCCCATATGATCAGCCGCTACTACTCTTTATTCCAAATTAGGTTTATGCTCTGTACAGATACTCAATGGCTGAGAGTTTATGCATTCTATTTATCCTTAATTTGTTCGTGTGTGCAGATGTTGTACAATTTTCAAGAATAAAGTATTTTTGATATGTATGTATGTATGTATGTATGTATGTATGTATGTATGTATGTATGTATGTATGTATGTATGTATGTATGTATGTATGTATGTATGTATGTATGTATGTATGTATGTATGTATGTACGTACTGGAAACAACTGGGCCAGTCGAGACAGCACAAGAAACATCAGCCTCCAAATACAAGGTGGAACGGTACCAAAACACGGACGATCAGAGGACTACAGATACCTAGGCTTCCATATCAGCTTGGACGGCACTGCAGTGAAGAAACAACGTGAAGAAACTAAGAATGAGGTAAAAACAACACTCCTGAAAATTGCCCGATCGCCCCTGCCAGTCAACAAGAGAATCGAAGCCATCAACCCCATGATTTCATCAAAAATGAATTTTCTGTATGAAAATATTCACTTCACTGAGAAGCTATTGCAAGAAATTGAGAACATGATTGTTGACTTTGTTCGTGACCAGCTGAAACTAAACTCGTCGTCCACTCGGGCTCAGATCTTCACTCCCAGAAGGAAAGGCGGGCTAGGTATAATCAGACCCCGCACCATGTTCTATGCAAAGCGTGTTTCATTCCTCCTGTCAGTATTGAACAGTGACGACCCCCATGTGCGAGCTTCTGCAAGAGATAGCTTGTCTCTCCACATGAACAAGAGGAAGATCCCCCTGACTGAAGACGAAGAGAACAACTTTGGTGGGTACCAAACAGGCGACGCATATAAACTCATGAAGAAAAGTAGGGTGAACTGGCCGCGATCTGATTTCACTGAATTGCATGAGCTCTGTTGTAGACTGAAGATACATCTTGACTATGACATCCACAGAGACTTATACGCAATCATCATCCCAGCACCTGACGATGAAGAAATCCTCCTCAGATGCTCGTGCCCAAAGACCCTCTACTCGCTGTTGAAACAACGTGAGGTGGACAGAACACTTCATCACTGGCAGGAACTGCAGCAACAAGGGAGACTGCAGCGTGAAACTCTGCCTTACGCTGACATGAACAACTCCATCGGTCACCTGACAAACCCAAAGATAAGCGACCACATCACGAGATTCATCGCCAAGGGAAGACTGCAGCTCTTAGAAACAAATGCAGTCAACAAGGTGTACTACCCTGAGACCTACCAGAGGGAGTGTAAGCTATGTGGTTTTCTAATGGACACGAACTCACACGCACTCAACGGATGCAGACGTCTCAAGGGACTGTACTCCGAGCGGCATGACAGGTGTGTTGAGATCGTCCGACAAGAGCTAGTTAACAATGTCATCACTGAACACTGTGAACTGTTTCAGAATCAGACCATCACAGTAAATGGACATATGATAGATGTTGTGAATATTTCTTTGGTTGCTTAGATTTGTTTAGTCAGTTCTAAAGTGCATGCCTCTCCCAGCCGTGGGATCCTGGGATATGTTTAGTTTTCACAGCTGCTGTCTCCATCACCACCAGTGGCAGAGTAAACATTAGTCTGTGCTCTGACAGGTTGTTATCGCTGCTGTCCGGTCCGTAATCGCTCTGTGCTCTGACGAGATGTTATCGCTGCTGCCTCTGTCCAGCGCTGCCCTGTGTCAGCAAGCTCCCACAGTTCTAGAATTCTCTGCCTCCCCCCCCCCCCCCCCTCTTCTCTTGCACTGGAAGAGGGAAACTTCCAGCCTTTGTCTGAAAGCCCCTCCCCCGGAAGTAACCCCTTCCGGTACTGTTCCCGCTTTGTTTCTGTCCTGATAAATAGAGGCTGCGATGCCTGTTTAGGAAGTGCCCCATTCCATCTGGGTGAGCACAGACCCCATTCCATCTGGGTTACTGAGCGCTTGTATCAGCTGCGAATAAAGATTGGAAAATTGTCCTCGATCGCCCCTGCGTCTCACTTGACTTACGACGTACCACTGTCTTGAACAGTGGGGAACTTGCGCCGCGCGAAAAGATCCACAACATAGACAGTTCCAAGCCAGACTTGTGTTTTTTAGACCGTACCCAGTCGGTAGCCAGAATTGTAGAAATTTCCAACCCATTTGATGCGTTTCTCGACCAATGCTACCATCACAAATTTGATAAATATAGACCCCTCTGTGCACTTTTAACCGAGGCAGGTTTTGAGACAAAAATCGTTGTGCTGGTCATCGGTTCCCTCGGTATGGTACATAGACGAGTAGTGTCGGGACTTAACATGACAGGGCTGGACAGGAGAAGAAGTAAACGTATTGCCAAGTACCTGAGCATGTCAGTAATGATTGGCTCCAGAAGAGTATGGGCAAGAAGGGGTCAGGTCTTGGCTGGTGGGTCCCAGTGAGCTTGTGTTTCAAATTGCACATTGATCTCTGTATCATTTTTGGCAATAAAGTGTTTCGATATGTATGTATGATCTTTGTACATTTTCTGCAATAAAGTGATTTGATATGTATGTATGTATGTATGTATGTATGTATGTATGTATGTATGTATGTATGTATGTATGTATGTATGTATGTATGTATGTATGTATGTATGTATGTATGTATGTATGTATGTATGTATGTATGTATGTATGTATGTATGTATGTATGTATGTATGTATGTATGTATGTATGTATGTCTCCATTATCTCTTTCGTGGGTCGGACAGCTCAACTTACAAAGTGTGTTTATTCATTAGTTGTTCATGTGCGCAGACTTTGTGCAATGTTCATGAATAAAGTCTTTTTGATATGTATGCAATGTGCAATGTCCATGTGCCATTTTCCTTGTTTTTGCTTATTAATCCTGTATTTAGTCTCTTATGCCAAAGTGAGAAAAAATGTATGTAAAGAAAACTTTAGTGTGTAAGTGCATATACATTTCAGTGCCTCACCTGATTCTCAGGGATGCTTTATGCAGTCACACTTGTCCTGGTGAGGGATGTGTGAATGCCAATTGCTTGTGTTGGTTCTTGTATAACTCAAAAATGCTAAAACGCTGTTCCCAGTACTTCGTGTCAAATTGAGGGGATATTAAATGTAAAAGAAAATGCTCTGATACATGAATAAAAGTAAATTTCAGTATGATAATGAGCATCTGAATGCTATAACCTGCCTCTTATACTCACATCCCACTGAGGAGTACATAAATATAAATATGACTGTAGCTACTATGCAGGGGTCTATACTGAACATGACATCCTGAATGTTTTGCTTCGCAGATATACACATGTATGTATGTAGCTTAACAGCTCCATATTTTTGTTTTTGACATTTTGCTCACTCATGAAAACCCATACCCATGTGTGCCATTGTGGACATGTATATATAGCTAATCTTCTTGGTCAAGACAATCTAGCTGTTGTTGTGTTGGCCTTCTACACTTTACATGTAGGTCTCCATTCGTGGGTCGGACGGCTCAAGTTACAAAGTGTGTTTATTCATTAGTTGTTCATGTGCGCAGATTTTGTGCAATTTTCATGAATAAAGTCTTTTTAATATGTATGTATGTATGTATGTATGCATGCATGCATGCATGTATGTATGTATGTATGTATGTATGTATGTATGTATGTATGTATGACTGTATGTATGTATGTATGTATGTATGTATGTATGTATGTATGTATGTATGTATGTATGTATGTATGTATGTATGTATGTATGTATGTATGTATGTATGTATGTATGTATGTATGTATGTATGTATGTATGTATGTATGTATGTATGTATGTATGTATGTATGTATGTATGTATGTATGTATGTATGTATGTATGTAAATGTTTGAAACAAAATTACCAAAAACTAATTCCAGTTGATGCTAATTAACAAAAATTAAGCTCTTTCTCACACAGGTGATGCAGCCGATAGCAAATCAGATACTTAAACCTGCTCAAATACTTTAGTAAACATGCCCAGATTGGTCAGTTCCTTACCATCCAAGAGCCAGAAGGTGATGGGCGCTGGATGATTATTGGAGACAATGGAGGTGTCGGCCTGATTTCATCACAGTTTCTACTGGGTGTCTGAAACCACAGCCATTAAAGCAACACTCCAGTCCTTTCATAATGAAGCAATGACATTCACTGGATCTTTCTATTCCAAATACTTATCAACAACTGATGATGCTTCTTTAGGGATAGAAAAGAATTATCATTCACAGGGTTTACCGTTTGTATTGTGACATTTTTCACCTCTAACAATATGTGCCTGCTGATGAAGGATCTGAATGCAGTCTCATCAAGCAGTCTCATCAACTGGAGATTCTTCTGTGTCATACCTCAAGAGCAGGATGGTGAAGAAGGCTACCACTTCTCTGCTAGTCAAAAATGCAGCAATGTAAAGGGCATCAAAGTATGGAAATATTCTTAGACACATATTTTAATGTTTGATTTTCTCTGTATACTTGCACAAACCCTGGATCATATAGTGAAGACTGCTGACATTGCTCTTCTTGTGAATTGTGAAGGGCATTGGTATGTTTTCTTCCACAATCTTAAAATATCTGACAGGAAGTTAGATTGAAATCTATAATTAGGTAAAGATGACCCCCTGTAGCATGGTTGCCTGGGGCTGCCCCTGGCTGAGCTACTGGAGCAGGCCCTGAAAACTCAGCAGGCAGAGATTCCTGATGATGAGGGAGGTGCCAACTGCTTTCGGCTGTGAGTTACACTTCAGCAGACCGACTTATCCCCTCTAGCTTTTAGGGGACTTACTGAAAATGTACTCCAAAGATACAAGGTTCGTGCTAGTTCAGCAGCATTTTGTAATCTATTGCATGACCATTGTCATTTCCCTACCTGCTGTGGGTCCGAGATCCGAGTGCGTTCAACAGAGAGTGGAGGAGATGGAGACACCAGCCTGGGGGAACACTGGTCCCGTTTGTTTGTCTGAAATCACAAGTACCACATCAAAATGCTTGTCATTTGATAGCAAAGCTGTCTTAACCCTTGCAACTCAATAATAATAGCAACTGTCTTTTCCACGGGACAATCAAGAATTAAAGTGGTGAGCAGCAAAGCAATGAAGAGACCAGTCATACTTCAAAAAAGGACATATCCTCAACCCCACATTCAACGCCAATTTTCTCTTCATGCTATGAAATGTTCAAAACTCTCCAGACTGGGTGGAGTAAGCCACCGATAGTGACCCGTCTTCCAGGGATGTGGTATCATGACATTTTCTATTACAACCTGAAGTCAAGCAGAAGCCATTAAACTAGTCTTCTTCACTCAAGAGACAATGCTGCACTGGCTTGTAGACTCTTGAATTGCTTGGACACAATGAAGATCAGTTTTTCAGCAAAATGCATTTTTAGTGTCACACCAGCCTGGTGTAGTACTCTGCAGTTTTATGTGGGTTACTTTTTCACCCATTTCCACTTTCACTTCAAAACTTCTCAAATTTCTGCTGCACATCTGCTGGCAAGACAAGATTTCCAACACAAAAGTACTGATGAAGCAGGCATCCCTTGCATGCATGCTCTGTTGAGCTGAAGGAAACTCAGATGCCTGAGACTTCGATGCGTACCAAAGAACCTGTTGTATGAAAAGCTACCAGAGGGAGCAAGGCAGTGGGGAGTCCTTGACTTCATTACAGGGTTGCATACAGAAGACACATGCAAGAGGCCAGCACAGGTCTAAGCACCTGGGAGTGCGGAGCTGAGAACAGAGAGGCTGATCTCTATATGTGACAGCTGAGATAGAAAGGGCTGGGCACACAAGGCAAGGGCCAGAAGGTAGAGGAAGGCCGAGTGCAACCCAGACCCCTCTAACTATGTCATGACGGTCTGTCAAAAAATTGGGCTCCTGAGCTACTCCAGAAAGTGCCTTGCCTCTAAGGAAAGGCTCCCCTTCTCACACGCCAAATGGATAAGCTGCCACTATCTCCTCACCCGCTGGGAGCCAGAGGTCATAGGGCACTCTACACTTGGGGGAGCTGCTGGGGGTGCCTGTCTGGTTGGATTTATGTCCCATCTCAATGTCTGAAATTGACAACACTAAATTAATATGCTGCCATTTGATGATAGAGGTGTCTAATACATATACTCAGTCTATTCATATTTATTTGGGTTAGCACACCGTCATCCACAAAAATGCCTCTTGTCACCCTGCAGGTTGGGCTACAGACTAGACCCACCATGTCTCCCTATGCAATTCGCAAAGAATGAACAGCTAGGAAATCAAGACTTGACCAGTCTCACTCCAACGGCCCTAGTCACGATCAATGATTTAAAATAAAGGCTGACAGGACGTACAAATTCAGTCATATTCACGTGTCTCTGGTTATGGTATACGCATTTTTAAGATTCTGGAAGCAGAATCAAATCCGTCTCAAGTTTAAGTTAAGGCCACAAGATTGTCGAACAGAGCCAAGGGGTTTTTGAGAGGTGGGGACCGCAGGGTTGAATGGATCAGGGTCAAGCTGGGAGAGGAGCTGGGCAGGGCAGGGTTAGAAATGGGGGTAAGATCGAGAAGACAAGGAACCAGTTGTCCAGCAGGGTCGTGGTTGGTCAGCAGTCTTGCTCAATTTAGGGTGGGGCGAAGTCCAATGTGTAAGGTAGAGAAGTGTGGGAGACTGGAGAGGCAGTGTGTGTGCGTGGGGACTAAGCTTATGAAGCCATGGACGAGACTTCTGGGGCCATACCGGCAAATGTTATAAGGACCTTTCAAGGTATGGCACCAACTTATTTTTCTCTTAGAATTTCACCAACAGTACTTTAGCCGGAAATGAATGTGATTTGTGTTAGGGTTTTTTCCAAACTTTCAGGCTATTTAATTCAAAAATATGAATGGCAATACCCTTTTGTTCCTTGTTGATACATTTTGTTTTTGTTTTATAATTCGTTGGGTGAACGTAAAAACCTTTTGTTTGTTCCAAAATAAGAAGAAACAAAGAAGCAGTCTCAAACTAGCACAGACTATCACTTGTATGTATCATTCTACATGCTTTCAAAGATGAAACAATGTGTACTCCAGAAACATGCACAGGCATCGTCATGAAAAGAAGAAATATCATATTTTAAGTTGAAAATGCTTGCCAATGTTTTCTGCAATGGAATGTTGACTCTTTTATATAGCAAAAAATGGTTAAAATATGGATGGAAATTGTCAGCAAAAGACTTATCTAACTGTAGTATTCTAGCGAAGATATGGGAGCAGGAGCAAGTGTAAGCATCATCCAGCAGCTTTATAAGGACTCATCTTGCCAGATTATTCACAACGGGAAGCTGACTGACCCCTTCACAGTAAAGACTGGAGTGAGACAGGGTTGTATGCTCTCGCCGACAAATTTCCTGATTGTCATAGACTGGATCATGAGAAGAACCACACAGGGCAGCAGCACTGGCATCCAGTGGACCTTCACCAAACATCTCTGTCCCACAAACAGCAGCATATGGAGAAGGAGGAACCTAACGCTGCTAGGGAAAGTAACATTAGTGAAGTCGCTTGCAGTTTCAAAATTGACATATTTCTTAATGAACATTCCAAGACCACCTGACTCTACAATGAAGGAACTCCAGAAGGAATTTTATGCATTTATAGGGGGGGGGGGCAAAATAGATAAGATAAAGCGAACTGTAATTACCCAACCATATGCTGAAGGAGGTTTGCAGATGACTGATCTTCATGCATATGACAGGGCGCTAAAACTAACATGGATCAACCGATTAGCACAAGCACCTGAAATGGGTATTCCTCTCGGAAAAGTAATTGATATTAACACTTTAATCGAAACTGGGGGATGTATAAGTCAGTCTGCAATAAGCAGTGTGAGGAACGTTTTCTGGAAGCAGGTTTTGGAAATCTGGAATGAATTTGTAAGCAAGCACTATCGGCACTTTTTGACCTGTGACCTTTTACATCAGCCATTGTGGAACAATCCGCAATATAAAGATAAAACTTACTTTAAAAAAACATGGTTTGACGTAGGAATTAGAAGTATGAAAGATATTGTTCATCCGAACAGGGGATTTAAATCATTTGAAGAGTTAAAATGTCACTTTAGCCTACAAGGAAACTTTTTGGAATATGCAAAACTATTAAGTATAATCCCCGCTCACTGGAAGAGTAGTATTGAAAGAGCTACCGCAAGTAGTATGGCTTGTGAGGGGGATCTACCGATACGATCCTTTTTGCTAAAAAATAAAACAAAACTTGCGAGAATGTACTATACAATTCTTAGTGAAAATAGCCAAAAACCTACTTCGCAAACATCTTGGGAAAAAAGATTGGGAGTATCTGAATTGCCATGGAGGCGGTATTATATGATTCCCTTTGTAGCAACAAGAGAAGTGAAACTTAGGAACTTTCAGTATAAAATTCTGCACAGAATACTACCCGTTAATGAATATTTGTTTAAGCTAAAGATTGTTCAGAGTAATGTCTGCTCTTTCTGTTTGACAGAACCCGAAACTTTGGAGCATCTCTTTGTTGACTGTATTGTTAGTGAAACATTTTGGAAAGAAATTATTTGTTTCCTTCGAAGCAAGACAAGGATTCCCTTACATTTGAATAAGCAAAATATTTTGTTTGGCTCACCAGACTATGATGCATGTACAAACCATATCATTCTGCTAGGAAGAAACATATACATTACAAAAGATCCATGAATGAATTGCCTTCATTTGAAGACTTTTAAAAATGTATGTTTAATGTGTTGAATACAGAAGAGTGAGCAGCTAGAATGGCAGGTAATTTTGAGAAATTTAAGTTGAAGTGGAGATCTTTTTTACAGGAATGAGGGCCGTTGTGAATGCATGTACATTTCTGTTACAGTGTCTATGATCCAACCTTGATATTTGTATCCTTTTTTTTGAAAATAAAGTGTTAAAAAAAAGAAGAAAAAAAAGCATGCACAGTCCAAGCTAACCCGACTAGCGGAGGAGGCAGGAAAGACCGGCCTGAAAATCAACACCAAGAAGACAGTGGTCATGCGTATGAACAACCGACTACATCAGCCACTACAGCTACAGGGAGAAGACCTAGTGGAAACTGAACACTTTGTCTACTTAGGAAGCGTGGTCAACATTGATGGCGGCGCAGACGACGACGTTAAGAGCAGGATTAACAAGGCAAGGGTAGCGTTCAACACCCTGCGTCCCATCTGGAACTCCAAGGCCTTATCCCAGCGCAGCAAAGTTCGCATCTTCAACACTAATGTGAAAGCAGTCCTCCTCTATGGGTCCGAAACATGGCGGGTAACCAACACCATCACCAACAAGGTACAGACTTTTGTCAACAAGTGCTTGCGCCACATCCTCAACATCAGGTGGCCTGAGAAGATATCCAACACAGACCTATGGAAGAAAACCAACCAGAACCCCATCAGTCAGGACATCAAGAATAGGAAATGGGGGTGGATAGGTCACACACTGCGCAAACCAGTCGACAACGTCACAAGGCAAGCACTTGACTGGAACCCACAGGGAAAAAGAAAAGTGGGACGGCCCAAACAGTCGTGGAGAAGGTCTGTCGAGAGCGAAGTGAAGGACGCCGGAATGACGTGGACTCAGCTGAGGAGAACAGCCCAGAACAGAGTGCGTTGGCGAGGTGTTGTTGCGGCCCTATGCTCCACCGGGAGTTTACAGGAATAAGTATGTAAGTAAGTAAGTATTCTTGCTGTTGGTAGTAGTCCATAATCTTCCAAATTAAACAGTTTTTCATTTTGATTGATTTTTTCCCCTTGAGAATGTAAGGAAAATTACACTTTTCAGTTGACAGAGCAGAGGAAAACATTTCTTTAGCGTTCCAATTTTGTATTAAAACTGGAATCGCATTGACACTTTAAATCACTAGATATTGTTTGCTAAACTAGTGTAAGAGTTTGATATTGTAGTTTAGTATCAGCAGTCTCATGAACTTCCACATGATAAAATGTTGTAGTGGGCTAAGCACAAAAATGACATTAAAAGGTACTCATTCATAATTAACTTCCTATATGACATGAAACCATACTTGAGATAGAAATGGGTCTTTTAAAGGACTAAGAACATGATCATTTTTCTGTATATTTGTTGGTGAAGTAAGGAAAGAAACAAAATTTTTGCACAGGGCCACAGCGTAAGGTTGTTCGATGCCAGTAGCAGACGATCTCTTGGGCAGTCTGCTTCTTACTTCCGGTAGTGCGCTGACCGCGGGTTTTAGTTCTAGAGGGGGGTCGGGCCAAGGAATCGTACGGCAGATGCTCTCTCTCGTTTGCAGATGGACATTTTTCACTCACTCCATCCTCAGGCGGACAAAGATCCAACACCCATCCCCAGTCTGCCGAACTTTCTAGATTGTTCAACGTAGGACAGCAACTTCTGGCGGGGGCGTTGAGCAGGTCCACAAGAGCCGCATACCAACGAACTTGGGCAGCATTTAGGAACTTTGCGCAGGAGCGCGGATTTCGGCAGGACTTACCAGTGGATGAGTATGTCCTATTTCTGTACATATCGCATATGCACGAGAAGGGGTATGCTCCAGCCACAGTAGCATCAGCCGTATCAGCAATCGGCTATGTCCACAAACTAGCGGCGACCAGAGACCCATCAGACTCCTTCATCATTAGGAAGATGCTCCAAGCTATGAGAAAACTAAAACCTCAATTGGATAATCGCATGCCGATTTCTGAACCAATCCTACAGACACTGGTACTCGGGGCGTCGCGATACTTGGGTACACACTACCTCCAAGCTCTTTTCGGGGCTATGTTTCTACTGGCCTTCCATGCATTTCTAAGAGTAGGGGAGATGACGGAATCCGAGCACAACCTCAGTCTCGCAGATGTAACGTTCGGCTCGGATAAGTTGTCCATTACTTTCCGCTCAGCCAAACACGCGGGGGGCAGAACCCAGTCAGCGGTGGTCCAACAATCCGCAGGAGATAGACGTTTTTGTGCTGTGCTAGCGTTGAAGCAGTATCTAAGTCTGCGTGGAAATGGGGTTGGTCCCTTGTTTCGCTGCCAAGGCAAAGCCATCTCGCGTAGTGTCTTCGTCTCCACACTCAAATTTCTGCTGTCTAAAGCAAATATCCATGCCGACAGATTCAACTCTCACAGCTTCCGCATAGGGGCAGCTTCACACTGCGCCATGCGGGGCGCTTCCGAGGCGCAGATTCGAGTTTGGGGGAGGTGGAAATCCGATGCATTCAAACGATACCTCCGCACTCCATCTTTCACCTATTAGTCTGGGAAGGTGTTGTACATAACTTAGACTATCGTGTCAAGGAATATGTGTTTGGTTTTTGTTTTTGTTTTCGTTGGTTTTTTTTGGTCTTTTGTTGTTGGTAATTTTTTTTTGTTGTTGTCTTTTTCCCCTTTTTCTTTGGTGTTAATTATTTAATTTTTCTCTCTAGATTGTGTGGGGCTGCTATATGTCGTCAGTAACTCCATATAGTTGTGGCGGTCAGCCCACACAAAACAAACAGGCATCATAAGATTAGTTATATGTAATGGTAGGATGGAAATTAAATTTGTACATTGGGGAGATGTCAAACCACTAGGACAAGTAACGCGGAGAGCAGAACAAGGGACATAACCAGGGTCACAAAATTTTTATGTATTTCTAGGTATGTAAAATCGGTTGTGGAAGATGAAATTCTGCAATGTGACGTGTACCTTTTTACAACTTCAGTCGTTTTATACATGAAATAATATTTTTATGTTCTGATGCATGTTGCCATGAACATATACTTGCCACATGCATATGATTTGTGGAAAGTCGTTTTATATATGCAATAATAATTTTATGTTCTGATGCATGCTGCCATGAACATATACTTGCCACATGCATATGATTTGTGGAACTGGCTCTTTATTAAGAAAGACGATTGGATGCTGGTGTCAATAAGGCTAATATGTCTTCTTAATAAAGATGCCCATTTTCTCTCTCTATCAGGTGTGCTGTGGTTTTGTGCAAAAAAGGATTTGTGTGTAAGAATGCAACACAAACAAAATTTTTGCACAGGGCCACAGCGTAAGGTTGTTCGATGCCAGTAGCAGACGATCTCTTGGGCAGTCTGCTTCTTACTTCCGGTAGTGCGCTGACCGCGGGTTTTAGTTCTAGAGGGGGGTCGGGCCAATTCCCATACTCTGGCCAGAACCCACGCACAGGAATTGGGTCATTCCTGAAACTTCTCCCGGAGAAGACGGGCACCAGCTCAGAGCCTTTCCCACCATCCACCCCCAGCTGCCACCAATCTTGTTATGATTAGGGCGGTCAGCCCACACAAAACAAACAGGCATCATAAGATTAGTTATATGTAATGGTAGGATGGAAATTAAATTTGTACATTGGGGAGATGTCAAACCACTAGGACAAGTAACGCGGAGAGCAGAACAAGGGACATAACCAGGGTCACAAAATTTTTATGTATTTCTAGGTATGTAAAATCGGTTGTGGAAGATGAAATTCTGCAATGTGACGTGTACCTTTTTACAACTTCAGTCGTTTTATACATGAAATAATATTTTTATGTTCTGATGCATGTTGCCATGAACATATACTTGCCACATGCATATGATTTGTGGAAAGTCGTTTTATATATGCAATAATAATTTTATGTTCTGATGCATGCTGCCATGAACATATACTTGCCACATGCATATGATTTGTGGAACTGGCTCTTTATTAAGAAAGACGATTGGATGCTGGTGTCAATAAGGCTAATATGTCTTCTTAATAAAGAT
>JAWQFJ010012576.1:0-28970 GCA_034096865.1 Theodoxus fluviatilis | reverse complement strand
AAAGCAGTTCGATGCACGGGTTCATGTATGTATGTATGTATGTTGCTACCAACATAAATTTGAAAAGTACATGCCTCTATGTCTTTCGCTTAACGATGCTGGCTTTTCCACGAGAGTAGTAGTCCTGGTGATTGGGTCCCTTGGTACTGTACATCGCAGATTTGTCAAAGGCCTCATGTTGTTGGGCCTATCAAAACGCTTAAGCAGGAATCTAGCTAAGTACCTCAGTCTGTCAGTCATGATAGGGTCGAGGAGAGCTTGGGCCAGAAGAAATTTCTTAATGGAAAGGGAACTTAGATAGATGAACTTTTGTATGGGCTGACTTGTGAAGGTTTACTAAATCATCGTTGAAGAGACGAATCTGTCCAGATGAGTGCTTCAGTTAGACTAGTGTTCCTTCACATAGGTGTGATTTTAGCAGCCGTGTGCATTTTCCGCAATAAAGGGATTCAATATGTATGTATTTATGTATGTATGTATGTATGTATGTATGTATGTATGTATGTATGTATGTATGTATGTATGTATGTATGTATGTATGTATGTATGTATGTATGTATGTATGTATGTATGTATGTAAAGAAAGTGTATGTGTGTGAGTGCATGTATATCTCAATAATTAGATGTCAAAATGCTGTTCCCAGTATTTCATGTCAAAGTGAGGAGACATTAAATGTAAAAGAAAATGCTATAATATGTGAATACATGTATATTCCAATATAATACCAAAATGTCCAAAGGCTATAACCTGCCAATCATATAAACGTGGATCTAACTGAAGACTATGTAAGTGTAAATATCACTGCAGCCAATCTACTGTTGACTCGATGTAACTTTGTGAATGCAGGTCTCAGCAGCTATCCATTCTGTGGGTGAAATTTAGTCTGCTCATGACAATCTGTGCCTTATGTTTATAAGTGTGGAAATTTATGTTACAAATCTTTTTGGTCAGGATAACCTAGTTGTTTTTGTGTTTGCTTTCATCACTCAACATGACAATGTAGGTCTCCATTTTCTTGCTTGCGAGTTGAATAGCCCTGAGTTACAAAATGCATCTATTCATAGTTTGTTCATGTGTGCAGATTTTGTGCAATTTTCATGAATAAAGTCTTTTTGATATGTATGTATGTATGTATGTATGTATGTATGTATGTATGTATGTATGTATGTATGTATGTATGTATGTATGTATGTATGTATGTATGTATGTATGTATGTATGTGTGTGTATGTATGTTCATGTGCGCAGACTTTGTGCAATATTCATGAATAAAGTCTTTTTGATATGTATGTAGGTAGGTATGTATGTATGTATGTATGTATGTATGTATGTGCTATTGATGCTATTGCTATTGCTGTGCTATTGATGCTAACGCTGTTTATGAATACTTCCGCACCAAATGCACACAAGAGACAACAGTCACAGATCATCCACCACCATGGAACGAAGTATCCATTCCACCCCCTGAAAAGGAACCACCTGAAATTCGGTTCTCCATCGATGACATCAACAAAGTCATAAGCTCCCTCCCCACTAGACGAAGCCCTGGCGCAGATGGTGTCACCTACGACTATCTGAAGCAACATAGGAAACAGCTTGCCCCAGTTCTTTGTACCATCATGAATATCTGCGCAGAAAACCGCAAAATACCAGCCGACTGGAAGCACTCCATTATCACACTAGTCCCCAAAAAGAATGGTGATCCTAGCAACATCCAAGACTGGCGCCCCATATCACTCCTTCCCACCAGCTACAAACTGTACATGAAACTGATCCAACGAGCTGTCACCCCATGGATTGTGCAGACAAACAGACTTTCCACAAGACAAAAAGGGTCCATGCCAAGAAACGGACTACAAGAACACATATTTACACTGAAGACAGACATCTCAGACTTCCTACACAAATCCTCACAGCTGTATGTTGCATTCATAGACATCATGGATGCATTTGGAAGTATCAATCATGAGTTGATGATGAGAGAGTTGGCAACAGTGGGCTGTTCAGAGCAGATCATATGAATCACCAAAGACATCTATACAAACTCAACATTCCAGGTGAAAACAAAGCAATGCCTGACCAAAGCAATCACAAGGGAGAAGGGGATAATCCAAGGCTGTCCTTGGTCAGTTATCATCTTTGAACAAGGAATTGACAACTGGATTAGATGGATTGAACAAGACAAGACCAATACAGAAACACCCAACCCAGTCCAAGCATATGTAGATGATGTATGCATTGTTAGCACCCAAGAAGACAGCATCCAAGAAGCGGCAAGAAAAACAGATGAGTTTATGAGATACACAAAGATGAGTGTCAAACACCGCAAGTGTGCTCTAATGAAAGGCCAGAGAAGTGGAAATAATTGGAGTAAACATGACAAGACAGCAAATACACAGATCTGCATACAAGGGTCACCTCTTCCCAACTATCCCAGAGAGGGATATTATCAATACTTGGGCTATGACATCAATCTGACAGGATCAGCTGAGAAAGAGCAGGTAGAGCAGGTCATAGAAGAATTCCAGAACATCATGGATAAGATTGACAGAGCTCCCCTCCCACTAGCTGCCAAAATTCAAGCCATCAACACCATGGCACTTGCAAAACTAAGCTTCTACTATCCCAATTGCCATTTCACAGAGAAATCACTAGACAAAGTGGAAGATGAAATCATTGACTCTGTAAGATCATGGGTAGGTCTCAATAAGTCATCCAACAGAGACTTTGTGTTCACCCCAAGAAGAGAAGGGGGACTAGGCATAATTGACCCAAGGGTAGCATACTACACCAAGAAGCTATCTTTCTACTTGAGTGCTCTGAACAATGATGACCCACAGGTAAAGCACTCTGCAAGATCCTCCCTAGAACTACACATGAAAAAGAGGAAAGCAGAACCAGCATGCAGTGAAAACAGTTTTGCAGGATATGCAACAGATCACAAGAGCCTAGTAAAAAAGAAAACCAAGGTGAATTGGCCTAGGTCACAATGGATTGCTCTGAATGAACTATGTGTGAAACTCAACCTCAAGCTGCACAAAGAGGATGATGAATACATCATAGTGCTGACAGAGGATGAAGAAATACAGATAGTTCTCTGTGACCCAAAAGGATGCTACACCTGCATGAAGCAGAATCTAATCCAAAAAAGGGTAGATCAGTGGAAAGAAAAAGAATCACAGGGAAGAATTGCCAGAACCAAGAATGTAGACCACACACTCTCAAGCTCTCACCTGACAAATATGCATCTTAGTGACAATGTAACAAAGTTTGTCATCAAGGCCAGGTTGCAGCTTATCGAGTGTGACAGCCTTCTGCATCTGTATTATCCAGCGTCCTACAGCAAGAATTGCAAGAGATGTACATTTCACTCTGAAACAGCCAGTCACATCCTGAATGGCTGTGAGAAAAACAAGAGACTCATTCAAGCCAGGCACAACAGAATCCTCAACATTGTGGCAACAAACCTATCACAGCAGAAAGAAGACTTACACATCCTGAAAGACCAAGTTGTCAGACAAACACATTTTCTGCAGGAAGACTCTGGTAGGTTTGAAGGTACACAACACAGAAGGCCTGACATGTGCATAATAAACTATGCTGATGGGAAGTGCTACATTGTGGAAATAGCTACACCATATGATGCTTTTTTGGACACTTGCTATGATGCAAAGTTCCAAAAATACCTCCCACTGTGCCAGAGAATTCAAGAGACAGGATTTGACTGTAGAGTCATTGTACTGGTAGTAGGGTCCCTTGGTAATGTGCACAATAGATACTGCAGTGGTCTGAAAATGCTAGGGCTAAGCACCCTAAGAGCCAAAGCAGTTGCAAAATACTGCTCAGTCAGTGCTGTGATTGGCTCTCTCATCATCTGGAAGAAGAGATGCAAAAGTGTATTGAAAGACAGAATAGGGTGAGTTAATCCACGAGTCAGCTGATGGGTGATCAGAAACAGGGAAAGGGAAACAATCCAAGTGATCTCCCTTGAACTGTTGAACTGGAGGGACTGTGGCACTTGTTGTTTGTAACATATTCTGTGCATCTTAGATTAGTTGTGTGATATACTATTGTGTTGTGGTATGTGTTAAATCTTATTTGCAGCTTTCCTAGCAAGTGTTAATCGATGTAGTATGTTTATTTGAATGGATGCTGACTCCAGGATTGCATCTCAGTGTAATATTTCAAGTGTCTCTTCTGTCATGGTAATTTCTATCTGTGTGTAATGTCAATATAGGACAGTGTTAAACACTGTACATCCAAACAGAAACATGTGTACTCACTGGAAATAGCTCCTGATTGTACTTACCTATAAAAAAAAAATTAAAAGGCTCCTAATGTGCCAAATCTTGTTTGCAACTTCCCCAGCTTGTGTTACTTGATGAGTAAGTTTGTATGAATTAATGCTACCTCCAGGATCACATGTCAATGCCCACTAACTATTTTAAGTGTTCTTACCGTCAAGGTAATCATAATTTTCTAACTGTCTGTAAAGTCAATGTAACAGGCTCCTAATGTGCCAAATCTTGTTTGCAACTTTCCCAGCTTGTGTTACATGATGAGTAAGTTTGTATGAATTAATGCTGCTTTCAGGATGACATGTTGTGGCGAAACTGTGCTTTTTCATGCCTTCTGGTTATTAGTATTATTAAAATGTTTAGCATGTGTCTGCTGAGCCGTAGCTTCTAGCGGTTTTCCTTGCCCTGAGCCGGTGATTAGTAGAGAATTGACCCCCTGTGTAGGTGAATGACTTGAAGGTGTTGGGAGTGGTGGACTCCACTGGCGTTTTCACGCTGACCAACCTGTGACTTTCAACTTGTGAATTGACCAGTCAGAGTGGAGTGGGATGAGCAGTGAGGATTGGACAGACTGAACTTTGTGACGTCATTGAATGCATTTAAGGAAGTGTCGCCGGATGTTCGGGGCGTCATATCATTTATTTTTGGCGGAGCAGTGTCATCGGCGCCCTGCTTGGTGTAGGTGTTTTGCTCTTGGCAGTGGCCATGTAGGAATGAAGAAGGATAGTGATGAGAGAACCTCAGCCCGCCTGGAACCGGCTGGAAGAGGGCCGTTGCCAGGGGGTGGTGGAATGACGAATAGCCAGCTTGCCTGCCTGCCTGCTTACCTGCTCTGCTGAAGTGTGGTGGCCTGTCTCGCCGGGAAGAAGACCGAATCCTTTCCCGAGGAGAAGAAGAAGGAGGAACCATTTCCCTCTGCCCGACCCAGAGGTGGAAATGCCAGAGAGAGAGAGAGAGAGAGAGAAGGAAAGAATGTCAAGTCCGACTTTTTCATCAGTGTGGTGATTTTCTCCTGGGTCACCGGCTGCAATGTCGGTGCACTCAAAACCCCCTCTTCCCCCAGTCTCAACCCCTGTGCTAACGCATTAGGCGTGGGGTATAAGTCCGTGCATCTTCAGCTCCATGATTTCATCGAAGGTCAGCTAAGTACACTTAGTTTACTATCTCGGCTCGGGCAGACAGCTTTCTTTTCCTTGATTGCTTTATTTTCCATGTCTCCTTGCGATTTTGAAATGAATTTATTGCTTATGCTTGCATTTGATGCATTTTTGTGGTGCTTGCCGCCCATTCACCTTTCACGGGTAATTGCATCCTGAAATTAAACAACTTCTTTTGAATTGATATTGGTTTTGCCATTGCTTCATTGTCAGACAGTTACCATCTATAGTTTGAATGGAGGAATGAAGGTGCGTGCTTGGTTCTTCCCCTAGACATTGAAACAAGCCATTTGAGTAAAGAACAAGTTCGTCACATTTGGGGGCTCGTCCGGGATAAAGTGAACGAAATGCAATAAGTAAAGAATTCTGAATTCATGTTTTACAGTTAAGTCTGGAGTGTCTGTACCTTGAGCGAGAGTGATATGACCTGACCTGCCATTTCTGTTTTTGATTCACCTTGTTGCTCGCATGCCTTGCTGCACTGTGTGACCTTGTGTTGACTAGCTGGAAAGCGTACAGTTACTGCTGTTTGAAGTTTTTGCTGAGTTCATTAGTGTGTGAAGCTAGCAAATCTTTACAATGGGGGAAGAAGCAGAATTGCCAACCATTGCCTTGATTTATTCATTAGATAAGGCGGGATTGGAGTTGTTGTTTGAGAAGTTTGGGTTGAGTGCAGGCGAAAGGGCTACTGAATATGAGTTGCGAAGGAGGTTCTGCAGATTCAGAGGGGAGGAGTTAGACAGGAAACTGAGGGAGGAGTTGGACAGAGAGAGATTGGAGATTGAACAGATAAGGAAGGAGAATGAGAGAGGGAGACAGAGGCAGCTTGAGAGGAAGCGATTAGAATTGGAGATAGAGGAAGCAGAGAGGGAGGCTGCTGAGAAGTATGAGAGGGAGAGACAGGAGGCAGAGAGAGAGAAAGCCAGGGAGGCTGCGGCGAGAGAGCTGGAGCGAGAGAGATTTTGGGCTGAGCAAAGAGAGAGGGAGAGAGCTGAAGAGGAAGAGAGAGAGAGAAGAGTCATGGAGTGGAGGGAAGAGATGTGGAAGGAGACTGTGGGGAGAAGGGAGAAATGGGATGCAGAGCGGAAGGAGAAGATAAAGGCAGCCAGAGGGAGGATAAAAGCGTATAGAGACAGAAAGTTGGAGCAGAAGGAGAGAGAGAGAGCTAGGAAGGTTGCAGAGAGAGCCGGGGAGGCAGAGCGGAAGGAGAGTGAGGAGGTTGTTGTTGCTGAGGAGGTTGTTGCTGAGGAGGTTGTTGTTGCTGAGGAGGTTGTTGTTGCTGAGGAGGTTGTTGTTGCTGAGGAGGTTGTTGTTGCTGAGGAGGTTGTTGTTGCTGAGGAGGTTGTTGTTGCTGAGGAGGTTGTTGTTGCTGAGGAGGTTGTTGTTGCTGAGGAGAGTCGGTGTGAGGAGGTTGTTGTTGCTGAGGAGAGTCAGTGTGTGGAGGTTGAGAGTGGAGATGTGGCGGGTGAGATGCTTGAGGGTGATGTGAGTGAGGACAGTGAGATGGTTGCTTGTCGTTCGTTGGAGAGAGTGGGAATTGACAGAGTCATATTCGAGGACAGGGTCAGAGTCGGAGACAGGGTCAGAGTCGAGGACAGGGTCAGAGTCGGAGACAGGGTCAGAGTCGGAGACAGGGTCAGAGTCGGAGACAGGGTCAAGGACAGAGACGTAGTCAGGGACAGAGACGTAGTCAAGGACAGAGACGTAGTCAGGGACAGAGACGTAGTCAGGGACAGAGACAGAGTCAGGGATGGAGACAGAGAAGTGTCAATGGTGAAGGTGGAGGGAGAGGACAAGTGTGTGAGAGAGGAAGAGATGGAAGTTGAGCATGAGTCTTGTGGGAAGACTGGTGTGGAGTTGGAGGATGTGGGAGAGGAAGGAATTGAGTCTTGTGGGAAGACTGGTGTGGAGTTGGAGGATGTGGGAGAGGAAGGAATTGAGTCTTGTGGGAAGACTGGTGTGGAGTTGGAGGATGTGGGAGAGGTTGCGTGTGGTGGTGTGAGTCGCGGAGAGGCGAGCCACAGGGAGAGAAAATGGTTTGACTGGAGGAAGAGAAAAAAAAGGCTAAATTCAGAGAGGAATGACTGGGTGTGGGAATGAGAAAGAGTTGATGTGTTTGGCTGTTTATTGGAGTGTGCTGTGCAGAGAATGTGATGGGTGGAGTGTGAGAGTTTTGTGGGCCAGTGTGATGGTCAGGTGAGGTGGTTGTGTGGTGTGATGTGTTTGGACTTAGGGTGTGAAACCAGTGAGAAGGAGTTTTGAGGTGTTCCTGCCTGTTGTTAGGGAGAGTTTGGGCTGTTTTTTGATTGAATTATGAAGTGTGAAAAATGTCATATCTATAACATTTTTCTCGTTGTGGAAGGGAAGTGTGGCGAAACTGTGCTTTTTCATGCCTTCTGGTTATTAGTATTATTAAAATGTTTAGCATGTGTCTGCTGAGCCGTAGCTTCTAGCGGTTTTCCTTGCCCTGAGCCGGTGATTAGTAGAGAATTGACCCCCTGTGTAGGTGAATGACTTGAAGGTGTTGGGAGTGGTGGACTCCACTGGCGTTTTCACGCTGACCAACCTGTGACTTTCAACTTGTGAATTGACCAGTCAGAGTGGAGTGGGATGAGCAGTGAGGATTGGACAGACTGAACTTTGTGACGTCATTGAATGCATTTAAGGAAGTGTCGCCGGATGTTCGGGGCGTCATATCATTTATTTTTGGCGGAGCAGTGTCATCGGCGCCCTGCTTGGTGTAGGTGTTTTGCTCTTGGCAGTGGCCATGTAGGAATGAAGAAGGATAGTGATGAGAGAACCTCAGCCCGCCTGGAACCGGCTGGAAGAGGGCCGTTGCCAGGGGGTGGTGGAATGACGAATAGCCAGCTTGCCTGCCTGCCTGCTTACCTGCTCTGCTGAAGTGTGGTGGCCTGTCTCGCCGGGAAGAAGACCGAATCCTTTCCCGAGGAGAAGAAGAAGGAGGAACCATTTCCCTCTGCCCGACCCAGAGGTGGAAATGCCAGAGAGAGAGAGAGAGAGAGAGAAGGAAAGAATGTCAAGTCCGACTTTTTCATCAGTGTGGTGATTTTCTCCTGGGTCACCGGCTGCAATGTCGGTGCACTCAAAACCCCCTCTTCCCCCAGTCTCAACCCCTGTGCTAACGCATTAGGCGTGGGGTATAAGTCCGTGCATCTTCAGCTCCATGATTTCATCGAAGGTCAGCTAAGTACACTTAGTTTACTATCTCGGCTCGGGCAGACAGCTTTCTTTTCCTTGATTGCTTTATTTTCCATGTCTCCTTGCGATTTTGAAATGAATTTATTGCTTATGCTTGCATTTGATGCATTTTTGTGGTGCTTGCCGCCCATTCACCTTTCACGGGTAATTGCATCCTGAAATTAAACAACTTCTTTTGAATTGATATTGGTTTTGCCATTGCTTCATTGTCAGACAGTTACCATCTATAGTTTGAATGGAGGAATGAAGGTGCGTGCTTGGTTCTTCCCCTAGACATTGAAACAAGCCATTTGAGTAAAGAACAAGTTCGTCACACATGTCAATGCCCACTAACTATTCTAAGTGTTTTTACCATCAAGGTAATCATAATTTTCTGTCTGTAAAGTCAATGTAACAAACTGATGGTAAACACTGTACAGGTGCCCAGCAGGCCTACAAATGTAAACTTATGTTTAGAAAAAATAACATATTGTGATAAAGGTCTTGCAAATGGCAAAGGCATATCATATGATGTAGCCAAACAGAGATATGTGCTAAGCCCATATGATCAGCCGCTACTACTCTTTATTCCAAATTAGGTCTATGCTCTCTACAGATACTCAATGGCTGAGAGTTTATGCATTAATTTGTTCATGTGTGCAGATGTTGTACAATTTTCATGAATAAAGTCTTTTTCATATGTATGCATTTATGTATGTATGTATGAATGTATGTATGTATGTATATATGTATGTATGTGTATTTGTGTATCTTAGATCATCTTAATTCAACAGCCTTCATCATGGAAATGGTCTGCCCATTTGACACATTCATCGAAAGATGCTACCAACATAAATTTGAAAAGTATATGCCTCTCTGTCTTTCGCTTAATGATGCTGGCTTTTCCACGAAAATAGTAGTCCTGGTGATTGGGTCCCTTGGTACTGTACATCGCAGATTTGTCAAAGGCCTCATGTTGTTGGGCCTAAAAAAACGCTTAAGTAGGAATCTAGCTAAGTACCTCAGTCTGTCAGTCATGATAGGGTCGAGGAGAGCTTGGGCCAGAAGAAATTTCTTAATGGAAAGGGAACTTAGATAGATGAACTTTTGTATGGGCTGACTTGTGAAGTTTTACTAAATCATCGTTGAAGAGATGAATCTGTCCGGACGGGTGCTTCAGTTAGACTAGTGTTCCTTCACATAGCTGTGATTTTAGCAGCCATGTATGATCTTTGTACAATTTCTGCAATAAAGTGATTTGATATATATGTATGTATGTATGTATGTATGTATGTAGGTGTGTATGTATGTACGTACGTACGTACGTACTCACGTACGTATGTATGTATGTATGTATGTATGTATGTATGTATGTATGTATGTATGTATGTATGTATGTATGTATGTATGTATGAATGTATGTATGTATGTATGTATGTAAACTAAACACCATGGATTTCTGGGAAGATCCCACAGACATCACAACTTTCATTCTTGTTGGCACGTAAAGACGTTTAACCAACAGGTGCATCAATCGATGTTCACCTAGGCATTCATGCACAATCATGCACACATTCATACCAGACAAAGTGACAAGACAGGGTCGCAGCAATTTTCCTTGATCAACATGATTTCTAACTTTTCTCCCATCTCTCCCGCCCCTGGGATTGAACCACGGCACAGCGCCTCGCTGCAAAGCCCAACGCCTTAGCATGCTGGACGTGTAGATGGTACTGTTTACAGTATTTCATGTCAAAGTGAGGAGACATTAAATGTAAAAGAAAATGCTCTAATATGTGAATACATGTATATTCCAATATAATACCAAAATGTCTAAAGGCTGTAACCTGCCTATCATATAAACCTGGATCTAACTGAAGACTATGTAAGTGTAAATATCACTGCAGCCAATCTACTGTTGACTCAATGTAACTTCTTGAATACAGGTCTCAACAGCTATCCATTCTGCAGGTGAAATTTAGTCTGCTCATGACAATCTGTGCCTTATGTGTATAAAGTGTGGACATTTATGTTACAAACCTTTTTGGTCAGGATAACCTAGTTGTTTTTGTGTTGGCTTTCATCACTCAACATGACAATGTAGGTCTCCATTTTCTTGCTTGCGAGTTGAATAGCCCTGATTTACAAAATGCATCTATTCATAGTTTGTTCATGTGTGCAGAATTGGTGCTATTTTCATGAATAAAGTCTTTTTGATATGTATGTACTATCTTAAGCAAAAATATGTGTGCAGGTGCAGGCATGTTTCAACGTTTCACCAGATGACATGAGTCCAGTATTTAGTCTGTTATGTCAAAGCAAGGGGAATGTATGTAAAAAAAAGTGTATGGGTGTGGGTGCATGCATATCTCAATACATAGATGTAACAAGAAGGGCAAAGCCCATACGACTCACATGCTTGATTTTGACCTTTATATGACCTTGACCTTCAGGTGACCTTCAAGGTCAAGGTCAAACAACTAAACCTACCAATGACATCATACACTAAGAAATGCTTTACACATTTTTCCTACCAAAATACATGTGACCTTGACCCAAGGTCAAGGTCATCCAAGGTCATGCAACACAAAGCTGTTAATTCAAGACATAGGAAGCACAATGGTGCTTATTGGCACTTTTTACCATGAGATATAGTGCGCCTAGAGCTCCACTATGTACTTTTTTGACTGTGTGGAGGAAGTGCGCCTTATAAATAAACATATTATTATTATTATTATATAGTCACTTTTAGTGGTTCACTACCCCATTTTGGTCACATTTCATAAGGGTCAAAGTGACCTTGACCTTGATGATATGTGAACAAATGTAACTCATGATGAAAGTATAACATATGCCCCACATAATTATTAAGTTTGAAACAGTTATCTTCCATAGTTCAGGGTCAAGGTCACTTCAAAATATGTATACAATCCAACTTTGAAGAGCTCCTGTGACCTTGACCTTGAAGCAAGGTCAACCAAACTGGTATCAAAAGATAGGGCTTGCTTTGACCTATATACCACTTGTAGCTAAGGTTGCCATTCTTAATAACGTGGGAGAAAATTGGGAAAATGTGAAAAATGACTGTTTTTGAGACCACATTTATGGCTCCTGTGACCTTGACCTTGAAGCAAGGTCAAGTCACTATGTATGTTTTTTGAGGCCTTGTCATCATACACCATCATGCCACATTTAGTGTTGATAGACTTAATAGTCTTCGAGAAAAATCCAATGTTTAAGTTTTTTACGCCTGGACGGACGGACGCCCGGACGGACAGACGGACGGACGCCCGGACGGACGGACGGACGACACGGCTGAGTACATAGACTCACTTTTGCTTCGCATGTGAGTCAAAAATGCTGTTTACAGTATTTCATGTCAAAGTGAGGAGACATTAAATGTAAAAGAAAATAGTATAATATGTGAATACATGTATATTCCAATATAATACCAATATGTCTAAAGGCTGTAACCTGCCTATCATATAAACTTGCATCTAACTGAAGACTATGTAAGTGTGAATATCACTGCAGCCAATCTACTGTTGACTCAATGTAACTTCTTGAATGCAGGTCTCAGCAGCTATCCATTCTGCGGGTGAAATTTAGTCTGCTCATGACAATCTGTGCCTTATGTGTATAAAGTGTGGACATTTATGTTACAAACCTTTTTGGTCAGGATAACCTAGTTGTTTTTGTGTTTGCTTTCATCACTCAACATGACAATGTAGGTCTCCATTTTCTGGCTTGCGAGTTGAATAGCCCTGAGTTACAAAATGCATCTATGCATAGTTTGTTCATGTGTGCAGATTTTGTACAATTTTCATGAATAAAGTCTTTTTGATATGTATGTATGTATGTATGTATGTATGTATGTATGTATGTATGTATGTATGTATGTATGTATGTATGTATGTATGTATGTATGTATGTATGTATGTATGTATGTATGTATGTATGTATGTATGTATGTATGTATGTATGTATGTATGTATGTATGTATGTATGTATGTATGTATGTATGTATGTATGTATGTATGTATGTATGTATGTATGTATGTATGTATGTACGTACATATGTATGTATGTATGTATGTATGTATGTATGTATGTATGTATGTATGTATGTATGTATGTATGTATGTATGTATGTATGTATGTATGTATGTATGTATGTATGTATGTATGTATGTATGTATGTATGTATGTATGTACGTACATATGTACGTACGTACGTATGTATGTATGTATGTATGTATGTATGTATGTATGTATGTATGTATGTATGTATGTATGTATGTATGTATGTATGTATGTATGTATGCATGCATGCATGCATGTATGTATGTATGTATGGAAATGTTTGAAACAAAATTACCAAAAACTTATACCAGTTGATGCTGATTAACAAAAATTAAGCTCTTTCTCACACATGTGATGCAGCCGATAGCAAATCAGATACTTAAACCTGCTCAAATACTTTAGTAAACATGCCCAGATTGGTCAGTTCCTTACCCTCCAAGAGCCAGAAGGTGATGGGCGCCGGATGATTATTGGAGACAATGGAGGTGTCGGCCTGATTTCATCACAGTTACTGCTGGGTGTCTGAAACCGCAGCCATCAAAGCAAGACTCCAGTCCTTTTATAATGAAGCAATGGCATTCACTGGATCTTTCTATTCCAAATACTTATCAACAACTGATGATGCTTCTTTAGGGATAGAAAAGAATTATCATTCACAGGGTTTACCGTTTGTATTGTGACAATTTTCACCTCTAACAATATGTGCCGGCTGATGAAGGATCTGAATGCAGTCTCATCAAGCAGTCTCATCAACTGGAGATTCTTCTGTGTCATACCTCAAGAGCAGGATGGTGAAGAAGGCTACCACTTCTCTGCTAGTCAAAAATGCAGCAATGTAAAGGGCATCAAAGTATGGAAATATTCTTAGACACATATTTTAATGTTAGATTTTCTCTGTATACTTGCACAAACCCTGGATCACATGGTGAAGACTGCTGACATTGCTCTTCTTGTGAATTGTGAAGGGCATTGGTATGTTTTCTTCCACAATCTTAAAATATCTGACAGGAAGTTAGATTGAAATCTATAATTAGGTAAAGATGACCCCCTGCAGCCTCTGGTTGCCTGGGGCTGCCCCTGGCTGAGCTACTGGAGCAGGCCCTGAAAACTCAACAGGCAGAGATTCCTGATGATGAGGGAGGTGCCAACTGCTTTCGGCTGTGAGTTACACTTCAGCAGACCGACTTATCTCCTCTAGCTTTTAGGGGACTTACTGAAAATGTACTCCAAAGATACAAGGTTCGTGCTAGTTCAGCAGCATTTTGTAATCTATTGCATGACCATTGTCATTTCCCTACCTGCTGTGGGTCCGAGATCCGAGTGCGTTCAACAGAGAGTGGAGGAGATGGGGACACCAGCCTGGGGGGACACTGGTCCCGTTTGTTTGTCTGAAATCACAAGTACCACATCAAAATGCTTGTCATTTGATAGCAAAGCTGTCTTAACCCTTGCAATTCAATAAGAATAGCAACTGTCTTTTCCACGGGACAATCAAGAATTAAAGTGGTGAGCAGCAAAGCAATGAAGAGACCAGTCATACTTCAAAAAAGGACATATCCTCAACCCCACATTCAACGCCAATTTTCTCTTCATGCTATGACATGTTCAAAACTCTCCAGACTGGGTGGAGTAAGCCACCGACAGTGCCCCGTCTTCCAGGGGTGTGGTATCATGACATTTTCTATTACAACCTGAAGTCAAGTAGAAGCCATTAAACTAGTCTTCTTCACTCAAGAGACAATGCTGCACTGGCTTGTAGACTCTTGAATTGCTTGGACACAATGAAGATAAGTTTTTCAGCAAAATGCATTTTTAGTGTCACACCAGCCTGGTGTAGTACTCTGCAGTTATATGTGGGTTACTTTATCACCCATTTCCACTTTCACTTCAAAACTTCTTAAATTCCTGCTGCACATCTGCTGGCAAGACAAGATTTCCAACACAAAAGTACTGATGAAGCAGGCATCCCTTGCATGCATGCTCTGTTGAGCTGAAGGAAACTCAGATGCCTGAGAATTCGCTGCATACCAAAGAACCTGTTGTATGAAAAGCTACCAGAGGGAGCAAGGCAGTGGGGAGTCCTTGACTTCATTACAGGGTTGCATACAGAAGACACATGCAAGAGGCCAGCACAGGTCTAAGCACCTGGGAGTGCGGAGCTGAGAACAGAGAGGCTGATCTCTATATGTGACAGCTGGGATAGAAAGGGCTGGGCACACAAGGCAAGGGCCAGAAGGTAGAGGAAGGCCGAGTGCAACCCAGACCCCTCTAACTATGTCCTGACGGCCTTTCAAAAATTGGGCTCCTGAGCTACTCCAGAAAGTGCCTCGCCTCTAAGGAAAGGCTCCCCTTCTCACACGCCAAATGGATAAGCTGCCACTATCTCCTCACCCGCTGTGAGCCAGAGGTCATAGGGCACTCTACACTTGGGGGAGCTGCTGGGGGTGCCTGTCTGGTTGGATTTATGTCCCATCTCAATGTCTGAAATTGACAACACTAAATTAATATGCTGCCATTTGATTACAGAGTTGTCTAATACATATACTCAGTCTATTCATATTTATTTGGGTTAGCACACCGTCATCCACAAAAATGCCTCTTGTCACCCTGCAGGTTGGGCTACAGACTAGACCCACCATGTCTCCCTATGCAATTCGCAAAGAATGAACAGCTAGGAAATCAAGACTTGACCAGTCTCACTCTAACGGCCCTAGTCACGATCAATGATTTAAAATAAAGGCTGACAGGACGTACAAATTCAGTCATATTCACGTGCCTCTGGTTAGGGTAAACGCATTCTTAAGATTCTGAAAGCAGAATCAACTCCGTCTCAAGTTTAAGTTAAGGCCACAAGATTGTCGAACAGAGCCAAGGGGATTTTGAGAGGTGGGGACCGCAGGGTTGGATGAATCAGGGTCAAGCTGGGAGAGGAGCTGGGCAGGGCAGGGTTAGAAATGGGGGTAAGATCGAGAAGACAAGGAACCAGTTGTCCAGCAGGGTCGTGATCAGCAGTCTTGCTCAATTTAGGGTGGGGCGAGGTCCAATGTGTAAGGTAGAGAAGTGTGGGAGACTGGAGAGGCAATGTGTGTGCGTGGGGACTAGGCCTATGAAGCCATGGACGAGACTTCTGGGGCCATACCGGCAAATGTTATAAGGACCTTCCAAGGTATGGAACCAACTTCTTTTTCTCTTAGAATTTCACCAACAGTACTTTAGCCGGAAATGATTGTGATTTGTGTTAGTTTTTTTTCCAAACTTTCAGGCTATTTAATTCAAAAATATGAATGGCAATACCCTTTTGTTCCTTGTTGATACATTTTGTTTTTGTTTTCTAATTCGTTGGGTGAACGTAAAAACCTTTTGTTTGTTCCAAAATAAGAAGAAACAAAGAAGCAGTCACAAACTAGCACAGACTATCACTTGTATGTATCATTCTACATGCTTTCAAAGATGAAACAATGTGTACTCCAGAAACATGCACAGGCATTGTCATGAAAAGAAGAAATATAATATTTTAAGTTGAAAATGCTTGCCAATGTTTTCTTCAATGGAATGTTGACTCTTTTATATAGCAAAAAAAATTGTTAAAATATGGATGGAAATTGTCAGCAAAAGACTTATCAAACTGCAGTATTCTAGCGAAGATATGGGAGCAGGAGCAAGTGCCGGCCGACTGGAAGCTTGGGTACTTGGTAAAGCTTCTCAAGAAAGGTGACCTTTCCCAGTGCTGCAACTGGCGAGGTATCATGCTGCTGTCCATCCCCAGTAAGGTGCTTTACCAGGATCATCCTAGAGAGACTGAGGGAGGCATTAGACGGGAGGCTTAGAGCAGAGCAGGCAGGGTTTATGCAAGATCGATCATGTACAGACCATATCGCTACTCTGCGCATCAACATTGAGCAATCCATCGAATGGCAGTCTCTGCTGTACACAACTTTTGTTAACTTTGAAAAAACATTCCACAACGTCGACAGGGAAACCATCTGGAAGCTGATGCAGCACTATGGAATCCTGCAAAAGCTCATAAGCATCATCCAGCAGCTTTATAAGGACTCATCTTGCCAGATTATTCACAACGGGAAGCTGACTGACCCCTTCGCAGTGAAGACAGGAGTGAGACAGGGTTGTATGCTCTCGCCGACAAATTTCCTGATCGTCATAGACTGGATCATGAGAAGAACCACACAGGGCAGCAGCACTGGCATCCAGTGGACCTTCACCAAACATCTAGAGGACCTGGATTTTGCGGACGACGTCGGCCTTCTGTCCCACAAACAGCAGCATGCACAGTCCAAGCTAACCCGACTAGCGGAGGAGGCAGGAAAGACCGGCCTGAAAATCAACACCAAGAAGACAGTGGTCATGCGTATGAACAACCGACTACATCAGCCACTACAGCTACAGGGAGAAGACCTAGTGGAAACTGAACACTTTGTCTACTTAGGAAGCGTGGTCAACATTGATGGCGGCGCAGACGACGACGTTAAGAGCAGGATTAACAAGGCAAGGGTAGCGTTCAACACCCTGCGTCCCAACTGGAACTCCAAGGCCTTATCCCAGCGCAGCAAAGTTCGCATCTTCAACACTAATGTGAAAACAGTCCTCCTCTATGGGTCCGAAACATGGCGGGTAACCAACACCATCACCAACAAGGTACAGACTTTTGTCAACAAGTGCTTGCGCCACATCCTCAACATCAGGTGTCCTGAGAAGATATCCAACACAGACCTATGGAAGAAAACCAACCAGAACCCCATCAGTCAGGACATCAAGAAAAGGAAATGGGGGTGGATAGGTCACACACTGCGCAAACCAGTCGAAAACTTCACAAGGCAAGCACTTGACTGGAACCCACAGGGAAAAAGAAAAGTGGAACGGCCCAAACAGTCGTGGAGAAGGTCTGTCGAGAGTGAAGTGAAGGTCGCCGGAATAACGTGGACTCAGCTGAGGAGAACAGCCCAGAACAGAGTGCGTTGGCGAGGTGTTGTTGCGGCCCTATACTCCACCGGGAGTTTACAGGAATAAGTAAGTAAGTAAGTAAGTATTCTTGCTGTTGGTAGTAGTCCATAATCTTCCAAATTAAAAAGTTTTTTATTTTGAATTTTTCCCCTTGAGAATGTAAGGAAATTTACACTTTTCAGTTGACAGAGCAGAGGAAAACATTTCTTTAGCGTTCCAATTTTGTATTAAAACTGGAATCGCATTGACACTTTAAATCACTAGATATTGTTTGCTAAACTAGTGTAAGAGTTTGATATTGTAGTTTAGTATCAGCAGTCTCATGAACTTCCACATGATAAAATGTTGTAGTGGGCTAAGCACAAAAATGACATTAAAAGGTACTCATTCATAATTAACTTCCTATATGACATGAAACCATACTTGAGATAGAAATGGGTCTTTCAAAGGACTAAGAACATGATCATTTTTCTGGATATTTGTTGGTGAAGTAAGGGAAGAAATGACACAGAAACAGAAACAATCACAAAGGATGCTCAGCACGTCCCCTTGTCTAGTACAGATTCATGAGAAGGATGTGTATTTTGACCGAGAATGGTTCTTTCCCTTTTCTTTCTGCACACAATACAGAAGGGGAAAAACTAAATTAAATTTAACTTTTAAATAGGAGAATACATTTTGCAAACTGATGGATAAATGCTCATAAGAATCTTGTTGAATTCCATTTGAGTCATGGCTAGTGTTCAAGAGAAGACAGAGGCATCTAGAGGAAGCAGATAAGTGCAGCTCCCAATGACTTAGAAGTGCTCTGGTCAGCAGTTGTGGAGACTGTTGACATTTCTCCTCAAGCATGGAAGGCGATGTCAATACTGTTTATATACTGTACTTGGAATCTTGGACAAGAAATGTACGAGTATCTTCACTGAGAAGATGCACAGTACCTTGGCTCTTAAACCCCTGCTTTCTTTTCTGTTTCAATGAAAGACTTCCTATGCAAAAGTGTTCATGTTCAACCGCTTTCATTGTGTGTTGGGCTTCATTCTATGATTTTGGTCATCTCCTTACCCGCCGTGAGTCAGGGGCCTGAGGGCTCTCAACGGTTTGTGGGGGAGATGATGATGCCTGACTGGATGGATGTTGGTCCCATCTTGTTTTCTGAAATCATGAACACAAAGTCAACAAAAAAGCTCCATGAATAAAAAGTTGCACAATACATAGGGTCGCTTTATTCAGGACCATGAGAAAAGCAAATTATCCTTCACAAGAATGTATATTTGGACGGTGGCAATTTCTGACTTGTGACATTCAATTGCTTGTAAATGAGATTCCGAGTTCTATTTGATCTGTCAATTGCAGAGCCTTGTGTATCCAGCGTAATGTGGAATGCCACCCTCCCCCCCCCCCCCCCTTCTCTGCCCCTTGCTGTCATTGCAATGATGACCTAACCATCAACTACGGCCAAAAAAAAGTTGTGGTTACTGTAATTCCACAGACTGCATTTTCTCTGCCTACCGTACTTTTTTATCTTTCCCACAAAAAGGGAAAGAAAAGAAAGAAATTTACCGTAAACAACGACCTGTGTGCTGTCTCATCTTCCTGCCCTATGAGCACTCATGGAATCAGTTTTGAAAAGCGTTTTCAGTGGGGGGGAAAAAGGCTTATGTTCAGTCTGGACTCTTCTAAAAAATTTCAAAATAAAAAAGTTCAGGCCAACCTATCGACCTTTTCGTTGTTGTATTTGCCATGTTATCTTAACCACAACATTTTTTTTGGCTTAAGCCTTGGATGCTTCATCTCATGTTACTTCCTCTCAATCTTTCTTCTAAATTTAGTTGTGAAGTGGATGACTTCGAAGGAGAGGTGCCTATCATGTTTTTAACGGTTGTTAATTTAAGGACAATGAGATGAAGAGAAAAACTTCATGACTAATCCATTTGCCATACCATTGCTGGCTGGTGTAGAAATGGTGGTAAGGGTGGTGTATGACTTTATGGGACAGAATGCATGAAGTCAAGGACAGGAAATCCATGAACACTCTGGCAGTCAAAAGTGGAGCAATGCAAACTGCATCCATGCAATCAGAGCTTTGCCTTGACATGTAATCAATGCCAAGGTTTCTTCACCAGTCAGAGAAACTCTCATCTTGTCTACAATATACACCAATTCCTGGCACACACCCCGCCCCCCCAGTGCTCTCCCTTCTTGCATGAGTACACGGTCAGCCCCTCAGCCTTTACTGGCTTGTTGAAACCATGTCTTTTGACAGGCGGAGATAGGCAAGCATGCTTAGGGGTTCGATAATGTGCGAGGTGCAATGCCTTGATTCTATCCCGGGGATAGGGAAAATCTGGGTTTATTTAAACTCTCAACTGTATGGAGAAGACTGTTGCACTGTGGTACTTTGTAATGTTTGGAGGCCATCACTTGAAATCACAGATAAGAAATCAACATGCACTTACTGAATATAGTAATGATCATGATGGACTCATTAACTTTTGCATCTTTAGGGAAAATGTTTACCACATTCATCCAAGTGTACCCTAGAATATGATCAAGGTCAGTTCCTTGTCTGTTGCAGTAGAATGCAGAGCACTGGATCAACAACTACAGCTTTCTTAGTGCATAGTAAAGATCACTCTTGACCTACAGCTGGGTTTCAAACTGCTACAGCCATCACTTTCACTCTATTACACGCTCTCACGTCATTTCCTTACCCATGAAGGATCAGAGGTCTGTGACAGCCCAGACTCTTTCTGTGGAGCTGCAGGAGTCTGCCTCAGAGCTTGAATGTCCTGTATGGGGGTCTGACATTAAAAGAGTCAGCATTCTAGTCACCTGATGACAAAGCTGGTCTTTTCAAAGGCTCATTCCATTCAGGTACATGGTGATCATTCCAGGTATTTTTTCCTCATGCTAACATGAGATTCAGAAATCTATATGTATGCATCCATGAACGAGAGATGGTCTCAACAGCAACTTTCATACCAGAAGATGCACAAGGCAATACATGCTCAAAAAGTTGTTGGGGAAGCAATGGAGCTAGCAATAATACATCAAGCCTCGTTTCCTCTACAAATAGCACTTTCTTACTGTTCAAGATTTCTCTGCATGTTCATTACGTACAGTGAGTCGGATATAATCTGAGCTGTGCTGAGAACACTGTTGACTGCATTGCTACCCTCTTGGGAGGTGACTGCAGGAAATCCTCCATCACCAGCTGATATCACAGTCAAGAAATTAAGTCTTCACTGGCAATTTCGTATTGAACAGTTTCAACAAATCTTGGTCTTTATTTCTTATCAAAGAATGCTCATCCGTAAGTCGAATTTTTCAATTCCTTTACTCCTTCCATGGGTTATATCCCATTACACGATGAGGGTCATTTCCTTACCTGCAGTGGTTTAGAAGTGTGAGTGCGCTCCACACTTGGGAGAGCTGCTGAAGCTGCCCGCTTGGGTACTGAGCAGTCCCATCTTCTTGTCTGCATTGACAAACACCAAATCAGCTTAACAGTATTTTGGTGATGGCATTGTGCAATATATGGCCATGGCTATTTATTTATTTGTGGACAGAAAAAAGTTCTTAAAAGAAAAAACCAGTTTTAAACTTAGGAGTTTCTATCAAATACCTCTCATCTCCAGACACGATATCAGTCATTTGTGACACTCCTTTTAAGAATGAGTGGTATGTTCACTTGCATGCAAGCTTCTCATGCCACAGCTTGAAATTACAGACAAGACATAAATATTCCAGTCTCACTTAAGAAAAAGTGCAGTGCACTAGACCAACAACTACATGGAGATCTTTGTTAGAACACATTGAATAATTATTCACCTACATCTGTGTTTCAAGCCATTTCTTCTTGGAGCTTTACCCTATTACATGATCTCATTTTATTTCCTTACCCGAGGAGGGTCAGGAGTCAGGGACCGCACAAACCCTTTCCGTGGGGCTGCAGGAATCTCCTGAAGAGCTTGGGCGTCCTCTGTGGGGGTCTGAAATGAAAACATCAAGTCTGCACTCTAGTCACCTGATGACAAAGGTTTGTATAAAAAGACTCTTTCCATTTAGTTTATAGTGGTCATTCCTGACAACTGAGTTTCTTATCTGACATGGGATTCCAAAATCTGACATTTTCATCCAAGAAGACACAAAAAGCAATAAATGCTCTAGAAGTCAATAATGAAGATATGGAAGTAGTTCTCATGCTTCAACACTTTTCCCCCTACCCGTACTTTTTTGCTGTTCATGCTTTCCCTGCATACGAATGAATGAGCAAGAAATTATCTGGAGTGTACTTTGCAGAATGTTGACCGCACTCAAACTTTCTTTGGAGGGGATTGCAAAAAAATCTGCCATCACAAGCTGAAATCACAATATGGAAATATACAGGAGTCTTCACTGATGAGCTTGTAGTAACAGGCTCAACTGTTTTTCTACTTTTTTCCATAACAAAGTGCACTCAGCCATAGAAGTAAAATTGTAAAAAAATTAATTTACTTATTTCATGGGTTCTATCTCATTCTATGTTTAGAGTCATTTCCTTACCTGCAGTTTGCCAGAAGTGCCAGTTTGCTCCACACTTGTGGGAGCCACAGAAGATGCCAGTTCTTGTAGGATGCAGTCCCACCTTCGTATCTGGAATGTAAACACCAAATCAACACAACTGCCAAATCAACACAACTGCCATTTGGTGATGGCACTGTGCAACTCATGGGCTCTCTCTTCAGTTCATTGGGGACAGATAGAATGGTTACTGACAGAATAATATGTTCTGACCATGGCAGTTTCTATCAAATGTTCTTACCTCCTTTCAGAACATCTGATGTCAAATGAGATGCTCCAGTTTCATGCGTTTGTTATGTGCGGGAAATCCAGTAGTAGGAAATAAAGCAATACAAATTGCTCTGATGACAGATCATGTGTATATCATTCACTTGTCCGTAAGTTACATCAGTCTGAGTATGTTGTAACTGCATAGTGGAAACTGTAGGCTGTGCTCCATTCCTCTCGGATAGTGGCATTTGCATTCTCCTCACGCCCTCATTTGAACTCACACACAGTGACACCCCATCCTTCACTATGAAGGATGTGCAATGCAATGGAATAAATTACTACACCTTCATCAGTACACTGAAAGAAATCTCCACCTTGAACTTTTTCAAGCCATCATCTTCGTTTTATGACAAAATCTCATTTCTTTCCTTACCCGAGGAGGGTCAAGAGTTCTGGACTGCACAATCTCTTTCTGTGGAGCTGCAGGACTCTCCCGCAGAGCCTGGGCCTGGGCGTCCTGTATGGGAGTCTGAAATCAAAACTTCAAGTCTGCACTCGAGTCACCTGATTACAAAAGTTTCCTACACAAAGACTCTTTCCATTCAGATCATGGTGATCATTTCTAATTTTGACCTTTTTTTCAAAATCACGGTTGACTCAGAAATCCGTGTGCATGTACATGTATAACTAGAATTGGTCTCATGAAAAACTTTTGTGTACAAAGGTACAGAAAGCAATAAACACTCCAAAAGCCAATGGTGAAACAATGAAACTAGGTGATACAATCTCTGTTTCTGGTTGTTAATCCAAATCGAGATAACAGATGACCTCCATCATTTGAAGGATTCATCCTTGGGTAAATTCCTGACCTTGCACCAAATTTGGCCAGAATCCGTTTTGATTTTTGTTGTTGTGCCGAATAGCAAATTAACAAACTAACTTGTTTAATCCACATCCTCCTTGGTGGAGGAAACGTATACGTTACACATATACTTTCTTATACAATGTCTGAAATTATGTGGAGCACTCCTGCTTTCTTGGGAGGTGAATGCTAAAAATCTTCCGTCATATGCTGAAATCACATTAAAAAATTAACAGGTCTTCTAAGATAAAGTTGTATCGAACTGGCTCCATAACACCAGGTCTTTCTGTTTGTTTGAATCGAGCTTGTATGTGTGTGTATATGTTCTTTTTATATTTGTAACAGAGAAAACGTATCCAAAACAGTTTAACTTTAATTCATCTACTCCTGCCGTGTATTCTAACCCATTCATTGATTAGGGTCATTTTCTTACCTGTATGGAGTCAGAAGTGCCACTGCCCTTCACATTTGGGGGAGCTGCTGCAGATGCTAGCTTGCTTCGGGAGCAGTCCCACCTCCGTGTCTGTGACGGCAAACCCCATATCAGCTCAAATACCACATTTTGCCCTAAATTTGTATTATGAACATACTTACACAACTTGTGCAAATCATTTGGCCTTCAGGTCGATAAGTGCCAAAAACAACCTCACATGGCTGGAACAGCTCAATGGCTACCTCATCAGCTGGAAGCCCTGGCTATGAAGCATTGTGGGCCTACCCCAGTGGCACAGCCTGGGGTGGCCCCAAGCAGCACATTGGTCGGTCAAATTGACCCTTCCCTGATCTGCCAGATCCACAGTGACTATTAATTTTTAGCACAAAGTTATGGTACCCATTTGTTTTCTAATGTTGCATTTTACTGCACCCCAGTATGTGCTGAAGAGCATCTAGAAAGTACAGGAGCCTGTTACCTGTTATCCACAGTTGCCAGTTGGACAGACATCACAACTTTGGTGACAACAGCTGATGAGATGCCAAAAATACCATTATCTCTGGTTGTGTCTCTGAGGTCATGGGCTATCAAAGCATCTGCGGATCTCCAGTATGCACTATCCAACACTTCCAGCAGTGGATACAAGTGGCTGGCTGCCAGGGAAGTAGCCCAGGCCCCGACTCTGCGAGCTTTTGCTCTGCCAAAAAGCACTCCAGGCAAGCCGTCTGTCTGACCAGTCAGTGTTAAACAATTTGTCTTTCAATGTCCCCCGGAGTGTGCACCCTTTATAGAGAGGAAGAGGCAGCGTTGCAATGAGGCAGTGACAATTTCTGTAGAGATGCACAGCCTAAACCAGACAATTGGGCAAGTCCGGGTGTGAAGAAGGAAGTCCCTCTGACAGCAGGTTAACTGTAATGACCAGAGAAGGGACACCTGGAACCTGATTCGGAACCAGTTACTCTTGAAGGAAGTGAAGGAAGACAGAACCGTCCCTCTGAAGGTAATATCTGATGCGAACCTGGAGAGGGTTGACACATCTAACACTCACCTACCTTATGCCAGGGAGAAACAAAACTATCATGAAGCAGTTGAACGAGTAACCTTGAAGGTAAACAGCACTAGGAACAAGTCTTAAGCCAGAATTCTTCTCGGCGACCTTTGACCAAAAACACGAGAAGAGAGAGAGAGAGAGAGAGAGAGAGAGAGAGAGAGAGAGAGAGAGAGAGAGAGAGAGAGAAAAAGAGAGAGTGAACAAGTGACAATGAACAAGTGACAGTGAACGAGTGACAGTGAACAGATTAGAGAGAGTGAACGAGTGAGAGAGTGAACGAGTGAGAGAGTGAACGAGTGAGAGAGTGAACGAACCTGAGATAGTGAATAAGCGAGAATTAACAAGTGAGACCGAACGAGAGTGAACGAGAGAGTGAACGAGGGAGTGAACAAAAGGGAGTGAACGAGAGAGAGAGAGTGAACAAGAGAGTGAACAAGTGAGTGAATAAGGAGAAAGCGAAAGAGAGTGTGAGCAAAAGAGTGAAAGAGAGAGTGAACGAGAGAGTGAACGAAAGTGAACAAGAGAGAGAGAGCAAGTGAACGAGTGAACGAGTGAACGAGAGAGAGAGAGAGAGAGAGGGAGAGAGAGAGAGAGAGAGAGAGAGAGAGAGCACGAGTAAGAGTGATGGAGCACGAGTGAGAGTGAAAGAGTGGCAGCGGGAGTGAGGCAGCGAGAGATTGATTGATTGATTGATTAATTCTTTATTTATCAAGGATGAAATTTTAGGCATTTCTGCCTTTCTTACAAATTGTCCTTGCTCATAAAGAAATGAAAACATTGATAATTAAGACACAAAATACACAGTAGCTAATCCAAGTACAACAGTTGGTAAGATATATGAAGAATATGATCAACAATGACAAAGATTTTAGTATATGTCTTTGACAGCTGTCAGCTCAGTGAGTCTTTAAGATCAAGCAATACGTGTCATATGTACAGGCGACAGAAGTGAGATCATCTGAATAGATAATCACATATGGATGCTTTAAAAGACGTCAAGGAAGTATTGTTCCTAAGGTGCAATGGAAGTGTATTCCATATCATAACACCTGAATATGTAATACTGCCTTTGAAAATGTCTATTCTAGGTTGTGGTAGAATGAAAGTGTGGTAGAATGTGGTAGAATGAAAGAGAGCGGCAGTGAGAGAGCGGCAGCAAGAGATAGGCAGCGAGAGTAGCAAGAGAGAGGCAGCATGAGAGCGACAGTGAGAGAGCGGCAGCAAGAGATAGGCAGCGAGAGTAGCAAGAGAGAGGCAGCGAGAGAGCGGCAGTGAGAGAGCGGCAGCAAGAGATAGGCAGCGAGAGTAGCAAGAGAGAGGCAGCAAGAGAGCGGCAGTGAGACAGCGGCAGCAAGAGATAGGCAGTGAGACAGCGGCAGCAAGAGATAGGCAGCGAGAGTAGCAAGAGAGAGGCAGCGAGAGAGCGGCAGTGAGACAGCGGCAGCAAGAGATAGGCAGCGAGAGTAGCAAGAGAGAGGCAGCAAGAGAGCGGCAGTGAGACAGCGGCAGCAAGAGATAGGCAGCGAGAGTAGCAAGAGAGAGGCAGCAAGAGAACGTAGCGAGAGTAGCAAGAGAGAAGCAGCGAGAAAGAGGCAGCGATAGTGTGGCAGCAAGAGAGATGCAGCGAGAGAGAGAGAGAGGTCGCGAGAGAGAGAGAGAGAGAGAGAGAGAGAGAGAGAGAGAGAGGTCGCGCGAGAGAGAGAGAGAGAGAGAGAGAGAGAGAGAGAGAGAGAGCGGCAGTGAGAGAGAGAGAGAGCACGAGTAAGAGAGAGAGAGCACGAGTGAGAGTGAAAGAGTGGCAGCGGGAGTGAGGCAGCAAGAGAGCGGCAGTGAGAGAGCGGCAGCAAGAGATAGGCAGCGAGAGTAGCAAGAGAGAGGCAGCGAGAAAGAGGCAGGGAGAGTAAGGCAGCGAGAGTGTGGCAGCAAGAGAGAGGCAGCGAGAGAGAGAGAGAGAGAGAGAGCACAGAGGAGAGAACGAAGAGAGGATAGGAGAGAGAGAGGCGCGAGAAGGACGCGAGGTGGAGCGAGAGAGAGAAGAGAGAGGAGAGAGAGAGAGAGAGAGAGAGATGTGATCTTGATGTTAGGCCGGCCTTTGCACACTGTTAACAATCGGGGTAGTGGGTGGGGTGGTGGGTGGGGAGTCGAGGGTTGGTAATTGGTTACATTGTATGGTATCTAGCAATACCGGCAGCTTAAAAAATGGCATTTGTTTGGAAAATCAAAATTTTTGCATGCGTTCTGAAGTGAATGTAACATGATACTTTTCGGCGTTATTCAAGATATTGCCTACGATATTTCAAGGCATAATAGCAAAATGTTTTGTTTTAAGTACCCCTGAGCATTTATTAGGAAGGTGAAATTGCCCGTTTACGGGGAGGGTTGGGCGTGAGGCTAGCAACCCCACCCTGGAAAAAGCTCCTTGCTACAGAAACCATTACTGCAAAAGAAACCTCAGATGATCAAGGGATACGACCCGGGGGAGAGTGTATAAAGCGGACCAACCAAACCCGAGAGGGAGTTGACCTCGACGATGAACTTCCTTCCCCAAGACCGTGACAAGGATTGGATTATGAATGTGAGAAAACTTACGAGACAGCGGATGACTTAGCGCAAGTTGGCTGCAAGAAGAAGCAGAGAAGTATGGAAGACATTCTGCGGACTTAACGAGGTTCGATGACATCATCCGGCAAAGTCACCTGGCTTCAGGGGATCTTCTGCTACATTCGGGGTCCGCCAAACGAGGACGACAACCACCGAATGGCGTCGGCTGATCGCTGTCCACCAGAGACGCGTAGGAGAGTCTGATAGAGTGGGAAACCCAGCAGCGAGAGAATCCTGACAGCGCGATTCCACTCCAAGTCTCAGAAAGTGACTAATATAGTGCTACGCACCGACAACGCAGCCGAACAAAGGCCAAGAGGAGTTTATAACAAGTGCAGAGTATGTTGGAGAGGACTCCCAAACAGAAACACCCCATTGTCCAAGGCCGACTTTAACGCCAAGGTGGAAGACAGCAACGCCGGCTCGGGAAATCATCATTGGAAAACAAAGGGGTGTCGGAGACATGAACGAGAAACGGCGGCGAGCTGTTTGCAGACTCAGTGCGCAGAACGAACCGATGATTGGTGGATTCCCTCAAAGCAGGATTCACAATGTCACGTGGATGTCCACGGACTCAAGAACCGAGAACCAGATCGACCCCATGACGATGTCACGGGAGGTGGAGAAGAAACCCTTCGGGATGTCAGAGCTACAGAGGTGCCGATGCAGGATACTGACAACGCCTTGCTGATGGAAAACTGGAAAGCAGGATCCGAGATGACAAAAAATGGCCACAGATGGACCCTAACTTACGACGTTCCAAGGTGAAGACAACAAACACACAGCAGGAAGGACGTCGCCATCTCGAACGAACAAATATCAGAGTGCGGGCCTATCTGGAGATGCGCTACCCTGGAGAAGAAGTAGGGAGCGGGTCAAGTACACATAACTGCAGCATCCGAAGAATACTAAGTGAAAAAAGGGTGTACAAGAGCTGGCTCTTAGAGGAGACAATCAGGGAGATTGCGGAGAGTCGTTACACCAAGCCAGCGACCCAACCACGCCAGAACCAGAGCATCAGAGAAACAGCAGATATCAGCAAGAAGAGGAACAAGCAGTGAAGAGGAGGTGCGAGAGAGAGACAAATGGCTGGGTTGGATAGACTTGCTACTGAAGCAGAAGAGCAGCGGAGAAGACGCGACATTAAAGACCATATGAAATTCAACGACAGCTCCTACTAGGAGGAAGCAAAACACCACAGACAAGTCCGTGGTAAGCGACTGGAACGTCTCAGAAGGCAGCAGTTCAAATGGATCGGTGGAAGGAGCACTTCGCCAGCTCATAACGGCACACATGTGGAAACCCTCCCATGGTTGAGGAAGGGAGACTTGATACCAGTCTGGACACAATCTCCAAGAAAGGGCCAGAATTGGTCAGAGACACACAAGAAGATAAAGAGTGGGAAGACACCAAGACAGACAACAAACAACTAGGCCCTGAAGGCACGATCCTTGGAGCCACAGCGGACATTACGAGCGGCACTGCTGGGGGGAGGTATGGGAGAAGGAGGAAGTGCCGGAAGAAGGAAGACCGGAACATTGTCAAAATCCCG
>JAWQFJ010012575.1:22500-25754 GCA_034096865.1 Theodoxus fluviatilis | reverse complement strand
GTTGTGTCCTTGCACAGATCAGACTGGACTGAGACAGACAGTATCTAGTGACGTGACGTAATGAACAAAGTGACGTAAGACAGAGACGAGGACAGTTAAGAAAGCGGCATCGAGAATAAAACCACGAAACCAAGAACTGAGATCTGCGTGTCAGATTTGTGCGTGCAACAGTGTGCAACACAACAAATGGCGACGAGGATTTAACAGAAAAGAACCCGAATGGAAAAAGTTTGACGTTTGAGAAGAAAAAACATGACTAGTTTGCCTAGTTTTCCTCGATTTGACGTTTACGGTGAAGGACAAAACTCCGGTTTTCGCTGGCAGAAATGGATCGATCGATTTGAGAATTTTCTCCATGCCCTCAACATCACCAACGATGCTCGGAAACGTGCTTTGCTCCTTCACTACGCCGGTGAGGATTGCTTTGAGATCTATGACGGTTTTTCTGATGACCAAAGGGGAGAAAATACGTATGCTGCATTGAAGAAATCCTTCTCGGATTATTTCACCCCTCAGAAGAATGTCACGTACGAAATTTTCAAGTTTCGCCAAGCAGTCCAGCAGAAGCAAGAGTCCATTGATGCATTCCATACACGTTTGAGAGTTCTGGCGGCAACGTGTGAGTTCCATGACAAAGACGGCGAGATTCTCTCACAGATCTTGCAAGGTTGTACGTCGACAAGACTGCGTCGCAAGGCGTTAAAGGAAAATTACAACCTCAAGCAATTGCTTGACGAGGCCCGTGCAGATGAAATCTCCGAGGTCAGAGCAACAGAAATGGAGCGTGGTGCCGTGTCCAACTCCATCAAGACGTCCGTGCAAGTTGTTACTGCAGACGGGCGACAGCAAGGTGGCAACTCCCGTGGCAAGAGCGGTGGTGGTTCCTCCTTTACAAATCGTCAACCAGGTTGCAGTTCCCGTGGTGGTGGTTACCGTGGCCGATCACGCGGTAGTGGCGATTCCCGAGGCGGTTCTTACAGCTCTCGTGGCGAATCGACAGCCCTCAGTTCAACGCGACCGTGCCGTTACTGTGGTTACACTACCCATCGTAACAATGAGTGCCCAGCTCGAGGCAAGATATGCAAAAAGTGCACCAAGATCGGACATTTTGCGCGTGTCTGTGAGTCTCAGAAGGTAAGGCAGATAACCTCTTCTCCTACTGCCGAGCGCGAGTATGAGCAAGAACAGTACTGTAGTTCGTGTCATTCTGCCGAGCGCAAGATTGATCCACTGATGATGAACAATGTTGATGTGAAACAAATGAACAATAATGATGCCACACCAAGAATGAACAATGAACAGAATGTTGTGCATGCTGATGTTGATGATGTTGTGCATGATGATGATGATGATGACTATGTGTTTGCTATGAATGACAAACAAGGCCCTCCCACTGTTGAAGCGCATGTTCTTGGTAAATCAGTCACATTCCTTGTTGACACAGGCGCTACAGTAAACATTATCAGTTCTGACACACACAAGAAGTGTTTTCCTCAGGTCACACTACATGGTCCCTCTCCTCTGATCTACCCGTACAACTCCTCTCCCCGTGAAAGGTCATTTCAGTGCAGATATTGAGTTCAGAGGCAAGCATGAACAAGGCACACTGTATGTGGATGACAACAAATCAGGCAAAACTAACACCATTCTCAGCTCAAACACTGCACAAAACCTAGGCATGGTCCAGTTTACATTCACATCCACACCCCAGGTCCCTGCTCGTATCGCAGATGAGTTCCCTGTGCTTTTTGATGGAAACATGGGCAAGATCCACGACGTCAAGATCAAGCTGCACATTGACAAAACAAAACAACCTGTTGCACAGCGACACAGACGAATCCCTTTCCATGTGAGAAAAGATGTTGAAAACGAATTGGCGCGTCTAGAGAAACTTGATGTGATTGAGAAAGTCACTGGCCCTACACCATGGATTTCCCCTGTCGTTTGCGTCCCAAAACGAAACAACGGTGTTCGCGTTTGCATTGATATGCGTGAAGCCAACAAGGCGATCAAGCGCGAGAAACACCCCATGCCGACTTTGGATGACCTGATTGCTGACCTCAACGGTTCTACAGTTTTCAGCAAACTGGATATGACGAATGTGTATCATCAGCTTGAGCTAGATGAGCAGAGCAGGTACATCACGACCTTCACAACCCATGTTGGACTCCGACGATACAAGAGACTTTTGTTTGGTGTGAATGCTGCGTCTGAGATTTTCCAGAATGCAATTGCCGAGCTGTTGAGTGACATCCCTGGCGCAAAGAACCTGTCCGATGATGTCATCGTGCATGGAAAAACGCAGAAGAAACACGATGCCAGCCTCCGAGCGACGCTGAGAAAATTGCAGGAAAATGGCGCTAAGCTAAACAAGGAAAAATGTGTCTTCTCTGTCAACGAGCTCACATTCTTTGGCCATGTGTTTGGAACGCATGGAGTGTCAGCAGACCCTGAGAAGATCAAGGCCATCACATCTACTGCTCCGCCCAAGAATGTAAGCGAGGTGCGCTCATTTCTTGGAATGACCCAGTACGTTTCCAGGTTCATTCCTAACTATGCAAAGATCACTGACCCCCTGCGTCGACTGACTCGTGCCGACGTAACCTGGAACTGGTCCACAAAGGAACAAGAGGCGTTTGACGAGATCAAACAGTCCCTGACGAAGACCCCCGTCATGGCGTACTTCAACCCCAAGCTGCACACAACAGTACTGGTGGACGCCAGTCCCGTCGGACTTGGAGCGATCCTGACCCAGAACGGCAAGGTCATTTGCTACGCAAGCCGCGCATTGACCCCGACCGAACAGCGATACTCGCAGAGGGAAAGAGAGATGTTGGCCGTCGTGTATGGCGTTGAACATTTTCATCTGTACCTGTATGGCGCACCTTTCTGTGTTGCTACAGATCACAAGCCCCTCCTTGGCATAGTGACAAGCCAGAAGCCGGCTACAGCACGTGTTGAACGATGGCGTCTACGTTTGATGCCGTACGAGATGACCCTGATTTATGTCCCAGGCCGAGACGACCTGAACCCTGCAGACTACATTAGCAGACATCCCCAGTCTATCCCCGCCCGTGACAACGTTGCCGAGCGCTACGTCAGCTACGTCACAAGAAATTCTGTGCCCAAGGCGATGACACAAGAAGAAGTCCGCGATGCAACGCAACATGACGTTACACTACAGAAAGTGATGGCTGCAGTCCAAACTGGCAAGTGGCATGACAAAGAGCTAGCGAACTACGACCAGTTCAAAG
>JAWQFJ010012575.1:0-17500 GCA_034096865.1 Theodoxus fluviatilis | reverse complement strand
GGCTGAAAGCTCCCAAGAAGCCAGCAGCTTTTGCTGCATCCCAGACATCTTCCTGGAGAGGAGGAGCGCCCTGTCCACGCCCGACTCCCGCCACGGACGTGTGCAGGAAGGTGGAGGAGGCGAGGACGAGAAGGAAGAACCACCCACTGCAGAAGCGGGGGCTGACGATCTTGTCAAGGAGGGCTTCATACCCTACAACCAGCTACAACTCCAGCATCTCCCCGAAGCCATCCGAACCCAAGAGAACCTCGACCGCATTCTGAGCATCGGCGAACGCGTTGTGCGCGTCTACAACAAGGAGCTCAGTGTCGAACGCAACATGGAAGAAGAGATGAAAAGGCCCGAAACGTACCTGAAGGGGACAGGGTTCATCCACGCAGTGATCTACTTTATGACACGAAGGTAGTGAGCGTGGTCACAAATAGGCACGTCCTGTACAACAATGATGAACTTAGGAAATCCACCATTGATATCTTTTTCGATTCCTACCGCGGCGAAAACCAGGTACGAGAAATGGAAAGAACGAAACGCGGCAGCGGACGTTGGATGTCAGGCAAAACTCCACAGCAGATTTGAGTCAGGTTTCATTTGACCTTGGTCCTAACTCCAAAACTGGCTTTGACGGGGTAAAATTGATGAAGGAATATCTCATATATCCACCAGAAAAGAAAACCGCCATCGAACATTCTGGAAAGTCTATGGGGAAGGGCATCGTGTGTGTCATATCACACCCTCTTGGACGTGCAAAACACGTCAGTTTCGGCAAAATCGTCAAATGTCGTCCTCAAAGCAACACGTTCCTCTACGATGCACCAACAAAGCCAGGCTCAAGCGGTGCCCCCATCATCGTCTTTGGAGGATGGGTATTAGCTGTACCCAGAGACACTCTCTTGTACCATGAAGGTGTGGACAAAAAAACGAAGCTGAAGATAGGTCATGCTGAATTAAATTTTCTATTTCACCATGTACCAATGAAGACAGTGTTTGACCGTGAAAAAATTTCAATCCATAAATACACCCAAAGGGTTGATCAGTACCTCGATGACCTGCGTATTGATGAAGTGCGACGACAGGCACAAGTCCACATCCCTTCCTTTAGACAAAGAGCCTTCTTCCCCATCTTCGCTGCCTTCATCCTGCACCCGGAAAAATACTGCTCGCGTTTGCACACACAGCGAAGCGCACATCCCTGCCTGAGTCTGTCCAAGCGTGACATCGAGGTGTCCACTGAGGAGTTGCTGGAACCCAAGCTGGCTGCAAGGGGCGAGGAGAGAGAGCGACCTGAGAATATGCCATCACTGGAATTCAACTTCCAATCATTGCTTTGGAAATCCTTCTCAAAATGCAAATCCGCATACAGAGAATCCTACCCCCTTGAACAATTCCTGAGTGGAATAGACAGCCTGGACAACTTCAGGAAATCCTGCGACCTCATCTCTGTTGGTCTGACCTCCTCAGAGGTGTTCGTCTTCAACAGTCGGAACCTCCTGAGGCAGTACCGCCAGGACCTCTTCCCCTTCTACATTTCTGCCCCTGTCTCTGTGTTCGGAAGACCTGGACGATGGGCAGGAGGCGACACGCCGGAAGAGGTCAAGAACACGGCCTGGAAGCTCATCCGAGCTGCCTGTGCAGAGTCCCGCTTTGGCCACGAGTGTCTGGAAGTCTTGGAGGGAGACACAGCTCGACGCGAGAAGATGATCGACCTGTACGTGGACATGAAGCAGCTGAAGTTCTCTGGGGACATCGAAGAGGAAAAGATGTCTCTGTGGTACATGGTGGCCGTCATCTCAAATGAGGTGAAGAGCAATGAAATGCTGAGTATGGTAGAAATTGCCGATGACGACCCCACCTACTTTGTCCTGAAGACCTTCCTGAAGCTGGCTCCCTGGCCAAGCTGGGACAGGACGCGGCAGGTGAAGCAACGTTGTGCACTGCCGTGACTGTGTGCACTACGGGCGTCCATTTGGATGTGCAGTCAGAGCACTGACGCCTCTGCTGTGGCTGGAGGGAGTGGCTTCCTGACTTGCCAGAGCCTGTGTGTATAGGAGAAGCATGTACGTGTCTCTTTTGGAAGGGCTCAAGCTCTACATGACATGAGAGAGAGAGAGAGAGAGAGAGAGAGAGAGAGAGAGAGAGAGAGAGAGAGAGAGAGAGAGAGAGAGAGAGAGAGAGAGAGACTTTTTATTTCGTGATTGCAAAGCCGACGGCGCATCACATTTTTACAGTTGTTCTGAGCGTATTGCTTTTGCATACATGAATAATTTGGCGAAAGCAAGCTCTACTTGACATGAGAGAGAGAGAGAGAGAGACAGAGAGAGAGGAGTGATGTTTACATATTTTCGTAAGTTTTGCTTTATTTTCACTCCAGCAGCGAGCTCGAGAGTGAGAAAGCAGTTGATTCTTGATGTTGACTTTTTCCATGTCGTTCCCATGCGGGCATAGGTAGCTTTAGCTCTTATCCTGTTGATGCATTGCTAAGATTTCATACATGAATTTTGGAGCACGGCTGATCATCCTATTGAGGAGATTTCCACAAACTGTGTCCGTTTTGTTTATACTTTTTTGTTTAATGCTTGTTTACAGTGTGGTTCTTTACGTGGACTCCTCCTCTGAAAAATGTTTTGTGTCTCATTACTTTGGGAGTTTCTGGTCACTTCGTGCGGCAAGACTGTAACGCTTTTAAATGATTTTAATGACACACTTTTTGCTGTTCCACATGTGAATCAATGTATTTCTTGATCTAAGTTGTAATTGTGCATGATGATGTTTTTGTAATGCGCCTCTTTGACCCACACATTGATGCGATGTGGTTTTGTGTGTTTTTATAAGCGGCACTCTGACAAAACATAATATCAGTTAACACGTTAACCACTGTGTACGTATACGTTTCTCTTGTGCGTCGTGATGGTAGCATATATGCCTCAATGTCTTGATGTTAAATGAACTTGTGTTCTTCAGAGCTCTCATGTTAGCCTATTAGGACTATGTCTGAGAAAAGACCAATGCCAAGCCTAAGTATTGGTGAACATTCATTAGTGTACTGTCTCTATTTATTTTTATACTTCTTTTGAGGAATGTTAGTATTGTCTCCCTTAGGTGATTTGACCCCTGGGCGATTTGACCCTGGGTAATTTGACCCTGGGAGACACAGCCATTGGGGAATTTGACCCTTGACCCAAAATAGGTCAGGAAGGTGAAGGTTGTTGATGTTAAGATGTTCATTCCCGCTACGCCACAAACAAAATTACCCATTCCTAGTGTTAGTTCTGGAGGGAAGCGTCATCCACAGCCTGTGACTCATCTACAGCCCCGTTCTAATGCGGTGTTCATCTCATTCTAATGCGGTGTTCATCTCATTCTAATGCGGTGTTCATCTCATTCTAATGCGGTGTTCATCTCATTCTAATGCGGTGTTCATCCCATTCTAATGTGGTGTTCATTCCATTCTAATGTGGTGTTCATTCCATTCTAATGTGGTGTTCATCCCATTCTAATGCGGTGTTCATTCCATTCTAATGTGGTGTTCATTCCATTCTAATGTGGTGTTCATTCCATTCTGATGCGGTGTTCATTCCATTCTAATGTGGTGTTCATCCCATTCTAATGCGGTGTTCATCCCATTCTAATGCGGTGTTCATCCCATTCTAATGTGGTGTTCATCCCATTCTAATGCGGCGTTCATTCCATTCTAATGCGGCGTTCATTCCATTCTAATGTGGTGTTCATCCCATTCTAATGCGGCGTTCATTCCATTCTAATGTGGTGTTCATTCCATTCTAATGCGGTGTTCATTCCATTCTAATGCGGCGTTCATTCCATTCTAATGTGGTGTTCATTCCATTCTAATGCGGCGTTCATTCCATTCTAATGCGGTGTTCATCTCATTCTAATGGGGTGTTCATCTCATTCTAATGCGGAGTTCATCTCATTCTAATGCGGTGTTCATCTCATTCTAATGTGGTGTTCATTCCATTCTAATGCGGCGTTCATTCCATTCTAATGCGGTGTTCATCTCATTCTAATGCGGTGTTCATCTCATTCTAATGCGGTGTTCATCTCATTCTAATGCGGTGTTCATCCCATTCTAATGTGGTGTTCATTCCATTCTAATGTGGTGTTCATTCCATTCTAATGTGGTGTTCATCCCATTCTAATGCGGTGTTCATTCCATTCTAATGTGGTGTTCATTCCATTCTAATGTGGTGTTCATTCCATTCTGATGCGGTGTTCATTCCATATCTAATGTGGTGTTCATCCCATTCTAATGCGGTGTTCATCCCATTCTAATGCGGTGTTCATCCCATTCTAATGTGGTGTTCATCCCATTCTAATGCGGCGTTCATTCCATTCTAATGCGGCGTTCATTCCATTCTAATGTGGTGTTCATCCCATTCTAATGCGGCGTTCATTCCATTCTAATGTGGTGTTCATTCCATTCTAATGCGGTGTTCATTCCATTCTAATGCGGCGTTCATTCCATTCTAATGTGGTGTTCATTCCATTCTAATGCGGTGTTCATTCCATTCTAATGCGGTGTTCATCCCATTCTAATGCGGTGTTCATCCCATTCTAATGCGGTGTTCATCCCATTCTGATGCGGTGTTCATCCCATTCTGATGCGGTGTTCATCCCATTCTAATGCGGTGTTCATCCCATTCTAATGTGGTGTTCATCCCATTCTAATGCGGTGTTCATCCCATTCTGATGCGGTGTTCATCCCATTCTAATGTGGTGTTCATTCCATTCTGATGCGGTGTTCATTCCATTCTAATGCGGCGTTCATCCCATTCTAATGCGGTGTTCATTCTATTCTAATGTGGTGTTCATTACATTCGAATGCGGTGTTCATTCCATTCTAATGTGATGTTCATTCCATTCTAATGTGGTGTTCATTCCATTCTAATGTTTTTTTCATTCCATTCCAATGCGGTGTTCATTCCAGTCTAGTTGTGTGTTCATCCCATTGTAATGCTTTGTTTATGCCATTCTAATGTGTTGTTCATCCAATTTTAATGCTTTGTTCATGCCATTCTAAGGTGGTGTTCATCACATTCCATTGCGGTTTCCATCCCATTCTAATATGGTTTTCACTGTAGGAAGAGACATTCACAGCACTTCTGTCACGACTCAGTATGGAAAGTGGTGGAGATTGTACTCAAACGTAATGACCTGTCCCATTTTGGTTTTGTCTTTCTGCCATCAGGTCTTCAGTGACACATCTGCATCTGAGGGCTGTTTTGTACAGGATTTGGGGCCGTGAATTTATCATGTTGTGCCAGGAGTTTTATGTCGATTGCTTGTTAATGTCTTAATGTATTTATGTAGTTAAAGCTATGATAGAAGGTCATTTGTCGAGTAGATATTCTGACGTAAGTCACGTTGAAGCACATATTCACCCATTGCATTGCAAAACTCCTGTCACCAGTGGATGTTGTTGGCCACTGTACAAGGACAGTTGTAGTTTGTGAGTGTTTTGTTTCTGGCCAGGTACACGATGTTCCTGTCATTGTTTAGAATATTGTTTTCCCACCTGACGGCTGATTGTTCAGAGGTGTCACTTATATACTTCACCATTTATCGTGTTTGTCTTGGATCTTGCAATGTTCTATACAACCGTGAACTTATCTTGCTAAGCTTTGCTTTCTGTTGTTAGGTTGCAATTTCTCTGTTCATGAGTCCTGTACAGTGACAAAGTCAGGACAAGATAGAGACGATAAACAGGACACTTGCTACAGCTAATCATGGACATGCAACCACTTCCGGTAGAACATCTTTGGAGTGTGCAGTGTGTCATTGTTCTGGCTTAACAAAATTATTTGCTCAATTTTTCATATAAGCTCTATGTACGTCTGAAAATAATGAAGGTTTCGATTCAATAAAAGGAAGGCACATTTCAAAGTATGTGGTTTTTCTTGTTACTCAATCACGTAATAGGGGCGTGTTTCTGTCATGTATGATGTCACAGATTGTGAATGACGTCAATTACTGAGCGGCGTCATGCAAGGTTAACGTTTCCAAAGAATTTCCTGTCAGACAAACTGTGAGTGAGAGCTGGGTGTCGGTATTTCGGCTTGACTGGAAGACGAGTGCAGTGACGTCATTTAGGGCTGCTGGCGGGGTTTGGCGACCACTTTGCTGTCGGGCGTGGAAGGTTCCAAGAAGGATGGGAACACACGGCTGCATGTGAAATGATCAGATTCCGTCCCGACATCCCCTGCTGCCTCTTTGGCGGCCTGGCTCCGCCCCTGGCTGAGCTCCTGGCGCAGACCCCGAAAGCCCAGCGACCAGGGGTCCCAGCGGAGGATGGGGGCATCCAGGGGCTCCGGCCGTCAGTGACAGTGTCCCCACGGCGTTAGCAGTCTCTGTTCACAGCCGCTGACTCTGGTGCAGGAGAAGTTCGGCCTTGACGACGGGACTTCCGGCACAGAACTGTAGCGAGGACGTCCAAGGCGTCAACTTTGTGTAACACATCTCCAGCTCTGACTGAGTGGACCGTGCTCTCTGTACACAATACACCAATGACGGAACATGTTCGCCAAAGTGGCACTTTATTCACAACACCTGTAATCAGCAATGAAACATACAACTGTTTCATGTGCGTGTGCGTTCAAAATGTACTGGACACACGGCTACTTGAAGACATGGAGAAACTTCGAAGACGGCCAACAGCAGGAACACCAACATAGCCCGGATGTTCTCTGTCATTTGGGAAAGGTACGAACACAAACAGGATCAGCACGGAACAACATCGAAGTAACGTTTTTAAAGGCAGGGAAAAGTGACTAACACGTCCCCGCAGAGAAAAAATGAAGGAAGGAAGGAAGGAAGGAAGGAAGCAGGAAGGAGTTAAAATGGAAGGCAGACGAGTAGCCTCAACATTCCTGTTCCAATCTCTCCAACCTATGGTACGTTTGACGCACAGGAACTACGGAGTTGCGTCCCTTTCTCTATTTTAACTGCCATCCTTAAAATGCAGGAAATGCATTAAAGTGGTTAAGTGCATGTGATCTGTGTGGATACTATATACATAAAATCGAATTATACTGACAATAAACACCTCCGCACAGGAATATATTTTTGGCACGAGCAATCGTCTGCAGTGTAATTAAAAGAGGGAGACTCCAGAACCGAAAAACCTCATTAAAATTTGAGCAAAGATGCGTGTATGTTTATATATGTGTGTGCGTTCATGAGTTCGTACGTGCGCGCGTGTGTGCGTGTGCGTGTGTGTATCCGTGCGAGCGTGCTTGCGTGCGTGTTTTGTTTGTGTGTGTGTGTGTGTGTGTGTGTGTGTGTGTGTGCGCGCGCGCGCGCAGGCGCGTGTGTTTGTGTGTGGTCATGGGACTGTGTGGGTGTGGAGATCTCATGCGTGCACAGCAGCTGGCATGCACTCCACCCTGAAGAGGACGTGCAGCTACAAGTCTGGTGGGCAAGACAGACGGGTCGCCGGCCGCTGGCTGTCGGTTGACCTGCAATCCGAGCTGTCGTGGATGGAATCCTTGCTGCTGCTGCTGCTGCTTAATCGGGCGTCTGGCTAGTGAGGTGGGGGTGGGAGGGAGCGACATCTGTGGATGTGGGCCTGGATCACCTGTAGAATTTCGTGTGAGTCCACCACAGATTTGAAGGCCTCAAAAGCTTCCACATGACTTCCCTTGTCCTCGCCGTATTTATCAAATGTTTGCCCATCTTTCTACCTAGAAAGCATCACAACATGGGAGATCTGTAGTGGAGCAAACTGTATTGGTGGAAGGGGAGCCAGCCCCCACATCAACACTGACAAAGTTCGCAGGTCACTTGCTCCATCAGCCACAGTTCCTGCAGCGCTGTTATCGAGGTTAAAGGTCAACGCCGTCGGAGGGCGAGGTTCTGATGACGTGGAGGCATTTGAGTGAAAATAAGCAGAATCTGGCGCAACATGGCGGCAGGTTCCGTAGCCGTATTTTTTATCAATAACGGGTAAAGCTTTATATTCTAACTTCATCCCACGTTTGACTCTCAACGGGTGGTCCCTTCGCCCTAACTCCAGGGCCCAACGCTGATGTTGGATACAAACGTGACAAAAAGTAACGCGTCCGGATTTAGGTGGAACTCCCCGGACAGGCTAAGTCAGTCAGACGGGGTGGCGGGTGCGGCCTAGGCTGAGCGCTATTGGTAAAACCCGATCAGCATTACCAGAATATCAGATTTCTAAACCGGTCCTATATTTTCCTATATGTTACTATTATATATATATACTTTTACTACTGTAGCTAGAGCACCGAAGTAGCCGGGTACTTGCCGGGCATCTTTCTGTAAGCTCTCTTTTCATTGGTCAGTTGGGCGCGCTAGATTCTGCCTGTTGTCGTGGTGTTTGATGTCCGCGCAGCATCAGTCGCCGAATTCAAAATGGATGTTGGCGGCAATGTCGGTGCTGTAAATATACGTGGAAAAGTCTGCTCACCGTTATGGCTGCACGCAATTCGCCTGCCGCGCCTGCGCGGAGTTTGTCGTCGTCGTCGTTATTGTTGTTTTTGTCGTTGTTGTTGCAGGCTGGACAGCCTGGGTTCACGCTTTGTGGGCAGGGAAGTTTAAATTTGGCGCGGAGTTCCTGGTTTGTAGGCGAGTTTTTCTCTTTGGACGTGGGAGTTGCTGCGAGGCGCTCTGTTGGTGAGTTGTCTGACGGCGGAAGACTGGCTAGGAAGGGAGTGAGAGAGGAAGGACAAGGAGGGAGGACGACAACCACACACCGCCGCCTCTTGCTGCAGGCCTCTCCTTACCCTTCCTAGTCGCTGCTACCCCCTGTTCCCTTCCCCCTTCCCCCCTCCCAACTCCCCCCAACCCCCCACTCCCCATCCCCGTGCTGCAGTTGGTGTTGTCGCCCCTCGACCGTTTAAGGGCTGCTGTGTAGCGTGGAAAATAGTAACCCGTGGAAAACAGTGACGGAAGTCATCGCAGAGTTATCTGCGAGGGATTTTCTGAAAATTCAACTCTAAAAAGAGACGGCACCCGCCACTCCGCCTGACTGACTTGGCACGCCCGGGGAGTTATGCTAAGATCCGGCCGCGTGAATATATCTGCGTTTTGTGACAAACGTCTTGCTCGGCGGTACTGTACTCCATGCACCTTAACGGTGCGCGTGATTCGGGTGTAATCTTAAGCTAAACGACGTTTATTGGCGCTGCTGAAATGGTCTAAGTCGGAAACATTCGGAACGTCGTTTAGCTTAAGATTACACCCGAATCACGCGCACCGTTAAGGTGCATGGAGTACAGTACCGCCGAGCAAGACGTTTGTCACAAAACGCAGATATATTTACGCGGCCGGATCTTAGCATAACTCCCCGGGCGTGCCAAGTCAGTCAACGGTCGCGTTTTATAAAACCAGACTACAAACAGACTACAGGGAGGTGACTCCCATATTATTTCCGGCAGGGGAGACGGCTTTACACGGTGAAAAACTTTTTTGAACGCTACATCATGTGTTAAACTACACAAATGCACCAAAACCTCGTAAAGCAACTAATGCGTCGTTTGTCGGAATATATTCCATGCGAAGAACAGGTGCAGGAGCGGTAAATTGCATAAAGCACGTCCCTCGCAGATAACTCTGCGATGACTTCCGTCACTGTTTTCCACGGGTTACTATTTTCCACGCTACATGCTGTCACCCTCCTGTGCTGTCGCTGCTCTAACCCTTCGCTTCTGTCGTTACTCCGGCCCTGCAGACACCCACACCCATCCTCCCTCTCTCGCTCACAGCCCGCCAGTCTCTTTTTTCCATGGGGAGGGAGTGAGAGTCTTTTTTTAAACCTGTACTTAATCTGTGATGTCTTTTAATCTAATAATATTACATGATTGTGTAAATAAAGTAAGATACATTTTGTTAGATGTACTTTTAGCAAATATGACCTTATAAAGATAGAATAAACTTTTGAAACGGTGCTGTAGTTCTGTTACCCCTAGACGACGAAGCACTCCACCCAGAAAGCCCCCTCCCCCGTGCGCCCCCCTGTGACTAACCACGGTTTATACCCCCCGGGTAGTCTCTCTTAACATCTCTGTAACATCGCCCGTGGCACGGTGCCAATGTACACGCCACTGCTCGTGTTGCAGCTGTGCTGGAGTCTTTCCTCCCCAGAGTCCTCCATGCGCATCGAACCCGTGCAATGGCCGCCCTCGCCTGGCTTGACTGGCAGCATAGCCACGTGATCCTTAGGCGTCCCTGCCACTTTCCACCACAACATCTCGGGAGAGAGAGAGAGAGAGAGAGAGAGAGAGAGAGAGAGAGAGAGAGAGAGAGAGAGAGAGAGAGACAGAGAGAGACAGAGACACAGAGACACAGAGACAGAGAGAGAGAGAGAGAGAGAGACAGAGAGAGACAGAGAGAGACAGAGAGAGACAGAGAGAGACAGAGAGACAGAGAGAGACAGAGAGAGACAGAGACAGAGAGAGACTTTGACTTCTTTATTGTTTAGGCAGGCGGCCCATCACAATTTTACAACAGTTTGATAATATAATCTTCAATGTGTTGTGATGCACAGGCAATAACAGAATAAACAAAGCATAGGCAATTACAGAATAATCAAAGCATAATCTATATAATGTCAAATTTCTAAGTGTGGGTAACAGAGTACTCATAGTCATTTTCGAGACATTGCCGTCGATACTTCAAGGCATAGTGGATAAACATGGCAACACTTTTTGTTTTTAGGTAGCCTCGACCATCGATTAGGAATGCCACTGTCAATCCCATAGTATTCATGCATTTAATATATTTTTCAAGATACTTCTTTCTGAGTTCATTATATGAATTGCATTCCAGCAGGAAGTGGGCTTCATCTTCCGTGCTGTCAGTACAAAATGGACACAGTTTTCTTCGTAATTGAACACATTGTTTTTTAAGTCATTTCGTCCCAATCTAAAGCGGATAAATGCCATTCTAAACTTTGTAACGCTAATGGTGCTTAAATACCTTTCACATTGGAGATCACATTTGAATGATCTATATAAAATGAAATGCTCGGAGGTGTTAATTTTGTTGTGGCATTCTTGTCTGAAGTCTAATCTTAAACTTTTTAAGGAAACTGCTTTCATTGTTCCTTTGTTGTACCAAACGTATGCAAAACCAGACTTGCACAGCCAGTCTTCAATGGATTTTAACCAGTTGATTTCGCCGGGGATATTAGCTCTGGACAGCATAAGAAGCACTTGCTTCGGTAATCTATTCTCTGGCTTTTTCAGTACTTCGAACCAATATTTAATAGCTCTAACTGTACTATTTATGATGAGAGGAAATCTTCCGGTTTCTCCATAAACCAGGCTATTGGTTGCTCTAATATCAACATTCAACAAGCTCCTGCACGCAAATAGGTGAGACCTCTCTATAGTGATGTGTTCCTTCATTCTCCAGAGTTCTGAGCTCACACTACATAAGTACAAGTCACACTGGAGAGGTGCATGTGTGAAGAGCCAGAACACGGGGAGGGTGTGAAGAACTGTGACGGGTAAGTGTGTGTGTGTGTGTGTGTGTGTGTGTGTGCGTGTGTGTCTGTGTGTGTGTGCATCTGTGTGTGTGTGTGTGTGTGTGTGTGTGTGTGAATCAGTGTGTATTACCAGAGAAGTTTGTTGTGTAGAATTATCACAGGCTTATGGTTCAACAGTAACTTAGAAAATATATGAAAAACGCGAAGCAGCTTTGAAGTATGTTGAGCCCCTAGGCAGACAGCAAGAGATCAGGGTTTGCTTTTGAGAGGAGGGCACAAGATGACACGCTGTTGCATGGGCGTTGGCTGTTTTGCCTCTCTTTGTGTGGAGGAGCCAGTCATTGTGACTGGTGTCTATTTTTAGCAGCCAGGACTTGGGTAGAGACGCACAGCTCCACTGACTCCCTGGTGACGTCATCACATCCTGTTGGAAATTGCAAGTATGTGTTCTACTTGGAGGTGTAGAGGGGTGGGACCTTAGCCGTACACAGCTTCTTTTTGTCACCTGATCCAGCAAAAAGTGCATCAAGTTACAAGTATCTGGCGAAAACACACACACTACGATGCTGGCCTGTAGGACAGACTGCCCTGGAGAACACACACACTACGATGCTGGCCTGTAGGACAGACTGCCCTGGAGAACACACACACTACGATGCTGGCCTGTAGGACAGACTGCCCTGGAGAACACACACACTACGATGCTGGCCTGTAGGACAGACTGCCCTGGAGAACACACACACTACGATGCTGGCCTGTAGGACAGACTGCCCTGGAGAACACACACTACGATGCTGGCCTGTAGAACAGACTGCCCTGGAGAACACACACACTACGATGCTGGCCTGTAGGACAGACTGCCCTGGAGAACACACACACTACGATGCTGGCCTGTAGGACAGACTGCCCTGGAGAACACACACACTACGATGCTGGCCTGTAGGACAGACTGCCCTGGAGAACACACACACTACGATGCTGGCCTGTAGGACAGACTGCCCTGGAGAACACACACACTACGATGACTGGCCTGTAGGACAGACTGCCCTGGAGAACACACACACTACGATGCTGGCCTGTAGGACAGACTGCCCTGGAGAACACACACACTGCGATGCTGGCCTGTAGGACAGACTGCCCTGGAGAACACACACACTACGATGCTGGCCTGTAGGACAGACTGCCCTGGAGAACACACACACTACGATGCTGGCCTGTAGGACAGACTGCCCTGGAGAACACACACACTACGATGCTGGCCTGTAGGACAGACTGCCCTGGAGAACACACACACTACGATGCTGGCCTGTAGGACAGACTGCCCTGGAGAACACACACACTACGATGCTGGCCTGTAGGACAGACTGCCCTGGAGAACACACACACTACGATGCTGGCCTGTAGGACAGACTGCCCTGGAGAACACACACACTACGATGCTGGCCTGTAGGACAGACTGCCCTGGAGAACACACACACTACGATGCTGGCCTGTAGGACAGACTGCCCTGGAGAAAAGACGCCAGTTGAGTGAGTCACACTGAGGTCTGTCCCCAAGAGGTGTGGACACAAGTAGAGATGAATTGTGTGAGGCGTATGAGTGTGTGTGTGTGTGTGTGTGTGTGTGTGTGTGTGTGTGTGTGTGTGTGTGTGTGTGTGTTTGTAAGTTTATTTGTGACGATGTGACAAAGGTGGTGGTAATCATGGTGTCATGTAAGTTGTGGTAGGTTAGTGTTGTTTCTATTCAGTTAAGGTGGCTATTGTGGCAGTGAGGGTGGTGGTGGTTATGTTGTAGTATTGGTTGCAATAGATTGGTGGTCGTTTTAGTTTTGAGTTTGGTGGTGGTGTGGTGGTGGTGGTGATGAATGAGAGTGTGGTGATTACAGTGGTGGTGGTGGTGGTGTTGGCGTTAGAGGTAGTTTTGGTGGCGGCGGCGGCGGTGGTTGTGGTGGTTATGGTGGTAGTAGTGGCGTTGGTGGTGGTTTTGGTGGTGGTGGTGGTTTTGGAGGTGGTGTTGATGGCGGTTGTTGTTGTGGTGTTGGTGTTGGTGGTGATGGTGGTGATAGTGGTGGTGGAGGTGGTTGTGATAGTGGTGGTGGCGGTGGTGATGGTGGTAGTTGTGATGGTGTTAGTGGTGGACGTTGTGGTGGTGGTGGTTGTGGAGATGGTGGTGATGATGGTTGTAGTTATGGTGGTGGCAATGGCGTTGGTGATGGTGGTTATGTTGATGGTGGTAGTGGTAGTGGTGGTGGTGGTGCTGATAGTTGTCACACGTCGAATTATGATAAGCCGGCGAGTGGGTGGCTTTAAGTTCCTGGCTATGAGGTAGGCTGCAAAGCGTAAAAGGTTGTGCCTCGTTAGGGAAGTGAACATCGTGCAAAGCAACCGTATAGCATGAGAAGAGCTCACAGCGATCACGGACTTATGGAGTTACCAGGAACTGGGACAGTTTCGTCCGTGCAAGGTGCTCGCGTAGGGCTGACGGCAGATTGGATAAGGGGGTAGGAGAGCGGAACACGAGAGGTGAGAGGAAGGAGGAGAGACGGAGAGGACGACTCTGTGCGTTGGTTCGGTGACCTTCTCTCTCTGCGCTTGAGAGGTTCGTGACGCTGTGTGGCCCACAGTGGGGACTTGTCGTGACGAGAGGCCGACCTACGAGAGTTTTGTTTATCTGCTGGTTGTGTCCATCGAACGTTCCTCCCGCGTAAGTACGAAATTGTTGTGTCCATTGAAGTCGAGTCGATAGAGGGAACGAACTCCTTCATGGTGCGGTTGAAATAATTTTGATTTGTGCGTTGTGGGAAATTGTTGATTAGCATTTGGTTCTTGTATTGTTCGGTTGTATTGCTTGCTCATTGACGGATGTTAACTGAAATAGTCGAGCATATTGGGAGTAACTGCAGGGGGAGTTGAGTCCGTTTGTTCCTGCATTGTCAGATTGGTGCCAGTTGTGGTCTAACGATTGCAGGGGAAGTTGAGTTCCGTTTTGTGGCTGCATTGCAAATCGTTTGACAGGAGAAGTGCATTTCCATCGTGTACTTGTATGATAGAGGTTGTGAGTGGTTGATGATAGTTGCTGGGGAGTTGTGATCTGGTGTCAGTTCAGTGTGGTAAGCCTTGTAGTGCACTGGGTGAGGTTGTTCGAATCCCCTTTCGTTAAAGGCTGATCTTGTTTGGAACAGTCATTTTGTTCGGACTGTTAGAGTTATTGTTCTTGAGTTTGAAGGGTCATTTTGTCTTTACGACCAAGTGATTAGTTTTCAGTGTGGCGCGGGACACGCTTTGGATTTGTATCCTATGTGGTCCTTGATTGTGATTTTTCCCAGTGCATGCTTTGGATTTGTGATAATTTGTTGTTATTGATATCTGATACTCTGGGATGTATTTGCTTTTCTGATTTGATCAGGGGGTTCACAGTGCTCGTGAGGGTTGTGGGATAAGTTTGTTGTTGTTGATATATGGTGCTCTGTGATTTATTTGATTGATCTGATTGTCAGAGGTGCTCAGTGATTGCACAGTTGCATGATGGCGATGGTGTGATATTTGTGCAAGTACTGTTGACAATAATTGATTGTAGAATAAACGGGGATTGTTAATTTATTTTCGTGTATTGTCTTGTATCTTTTGATTGGATGGTTTATTTCTCTCTCTGTAAAAGTCCGAGCAGAAAGTGACCCGTGACAATGGTGGTGGTGGTGGTGGTTGTGGTGGTGGCGGTGGCATTGCCGTTGATGATGGTGGTGATGGCGGTGGTGGTGGTGGTGGTGGTGGCATTTGCGGTGGTCGTGGTGGTGGCATTGGTGGTAGTGGTGGTGGGTGTGGGGGTGGGGGTGGCATTGGGGGTGGTGGTGGTATTGGCAGTGGCGATGATGGTGGTGGTGGGGGTGGCATTCGGGGTGGCATTGGGCGTGACGGTGGTTGTGGTGGTGGTGGTTACGGTGGTGGTTGTTACGGTGGTGGTGGTGGTTACCGTGGTAGTTACCGTGGTGGTGGTTACGGTGGTGGTTACGGTGGTGGTTACGGTGATGGAAGTGGTGGTTACGGTGATGGAGGTGATGGAGGTGGTGGAGGTGGTTACGGTGGTGGAGGTGATGGAGGTGGTGGAGGTGGTTACGGTGGTGGAGGTGATGGAGGTGGTGGAGGTGGTTACGGTGGTGGAGATGGTGGTTACGGTGGTGGTAGTGGTGGTGGAGATGGTGGTTACGGTGGTGGAGGTGGTGGTGGTGGTGATGGTGGTGATGGAGGTGGTGATGGTGATGGTGGTAATGGTGGTGGTTGTATTTGTGGTGGTTGTGGTGGTGGTGGTTGTGGTGGTGGTGGTTGTGGTGGTGGTGGTTGTGGTGGTGATGATGGTTAGGGTGATGGTGGTGATGGTTGTGGTGGTGGTGGCGATGGTTGTGGTGGTGGTGGTGATAGTGGTGGTGGCGGTTGTGGTGGTTGTGGCATTGACGTTGGTGATGATGATGATGATGATGGTGTCGGCGGTGGTAGTTTAACTGGTGATGGTGGTGGTTGTGGAGGTAGTTGTAGTGGTGTTTATGGTGGCTGTGGTGATGGTGGTGGTGATTGTTGTTGTTGTGGTGGTGGTTGTGGAGGTAATTGTGGTGGTGGTAGTGACGGTGGTGGCTGTGGCGATGGTGGTAGTTTTGGTGGTGGTGGTGGTGGTGTTAGTGATGGTTGTGGCTGTGGTGATGGTGGTTATGGCGGTGGTGATGGTGATGGTGGTGATGGCGGTTGTGATGGTGATGGTAATGGCGGTGGTGGTAATGATGGTGGTGATGGTGGCTGTGGCGATGGTGGTGGCGGTGGTGATGCTGGTGGTGGCTGTGGTGGGTTGAGTGGATGAATGGCCGAATGTTGAATTTAAATTGATTTCTTTCGAATTCCGTGAACTAAAAGGCAGACAGACACATTGATAGACCGACAGACGGACTGACGGACAGACATGCACTCACGCACGGACGCACGCACGCATGAACGCACGCATGGACAATCACACACATATACAGAGAGATACGCATAAACACATTTAGAAACACACACACACACACACACACACACACACACACACACACACAGAGGCAGGCAGGGTGGGTACAGACAGAGACAGGGTGCAGTGTGTTGGTGTGACGTCATGCATTACTGTTGTCCTACTTTAACTCGGTAACTCAAAACGTAAGGTATTCTAGGCATGTGCCTGTATGTATTTTTGTGTGTGTGTGCGTGTGTGTGTGTATCTGTGTGTATTACCAGATAAGTTTGTTGTGTAGAATTCTCACAGGCCTATAGTTCAACAGTAACTTAGAAAATGTATGAAGGAGGAGAGCCCCTAGGCCGACAGCAAGAGATCAGGGTTTGCTTTGGAGAGGAGGGCACAAGATGACACGCTGTTGCATGAGCGTTGGCCGTTTTGTCTCTTTGTGAGGAGGAGCCAGTCATTGTGACTGCTGTATATTTTTAGCAGCCAGGCCAAACGGGTGAAGAAGTTACATTGCGACGGGGAAACAAAACAAGGAAGGGAGAGCTGAAAAAAAAGAGGGAAAAAGGGGCAAAATGAAGCAAAAATGAATAAGAAGTGACGTACAGTGGGGGGTGGAAAAAAAAAAGATGGTTGGGAACGTGAAAGTACGTGTTCTACTTGGAGGGGTGGGCCTTTAACCATCTTTTGTCAGGACTGGCGCAGATTCTACAACAACGTGAACACCGTAACATTGTGGGAAGGTGTGAAGTCCAAAAGAGTAGGTGATAGTGGAGACCAACTTGGGAGGGGTGGGAGTCATGCACTTCCTCTCTGTAACTTAATAAGACGGTGGGTTTCTTGGGTTGCCTTTTCGCCGTGTGATCGCCTACGGGTGTATATTTTCGTGTTACTCTTGAATTGGTAATTCTGTTCTTCGTTGTGCTCAAAGCTTCTTTCGTCCCCTGCTCCCTCCCCCGTCTCTGCTCTCGCCCCCCACCCCGGTCTTCCGCATTCCCTCGCGTCGCCTTTTTTTGCTTGACTTTCCTTTTTTCCCCGCCTCTTTTTCTCTCCTGCCCCCCC
>JAWQFJ010012574.1:35000-40000 GCA_034096865.1 Theodoxus fluviatilis | reverse complement strand
GGTGTACATCCCATTCTAATGCGGTGTACATCCCATTCTAATGTGGTGTACATCCCATTCTAATGTCGTGTTCATCCCATTCTAATGCGGTGTACATCCCATTCTAATGCGGTGTACATCCCATTCTAATGTGGTGTACATCCTATTCTAATGCGGTGTACATCCCATTCTGATGCGGTGTACATCCCATTCTAATGCGGTGTCCATCCCATTCTAATGCGGTGTCCATCCCATTCTAATGCGGTGTCCATCCCATTCTAATGCGGTGTCCATCCCATTCTAATGCGGTGTCCATCCCATTCTAATGCGGTGTCCATCCCATTCTAATGCGGTGTCCATCCCATTCTGATGCGGTGTTCATCCCATTCTAATGCGTTTTTCATCCCATCCTAATGCAATTTTCACTGTCATGAGTCCGTCATGACTTTGTATGGAAAGGGGTGGAGATTGGACTCAAACGTAATGTCGTGTACCATTTTGGTTTTGACTTCCTGCCATCAGGTCTTGAGCAACACATCTGCACCTGAGGGCTGTTTTGTACAGGATTTGGGGGGCGTGAATTTATCAGGTTGGGGCCGGAGTTTTACGTCGATTGTGTATTTTTTCAATGAATGTACGTAGTTAAAGCTATGATAGAAGGCCATTTGTCAAGTAGATATCCTGACGTAACAGTCACGTTGAAGCACATATTCACCCATTGCATTGCAAAACTCCTGTCACCAGTGGATGTTGTTGGCCACTGTACAAGGACAGTTGTAGTTTGTGAGTGTTTTGTTTCTGGCCAGGTACACGATGTTCCTGTCATTGTTTAGAATATTGTTTTCTCACCTGACGGCTGATTGTTCAGAGGTGTCACTTATATACTTCACCATTTATCGTGTTTGTCTTGGATCTTGCAATGTTCTTTACAACCGTGAACTTATCTTGCTAAGCTTTGCTTTCTGTTGTTAGGTTGCGATTTCTCTGTTCATGAGTCCTGTACAGTGACAAAGTCAGGACAAGATAGAGACGATAAACAGGACACTCGCTCCAGCTAATCAAGGACAAGCAACCACTTCCGGTAGAACATCTCTCTAGTGTGCAAATTGTCATTGTCCTGGCTTAACAAAATTATTTGCTCTCTTTTTTCATATAAGCTCTATGTAAGTCTGAAAATAATGAAGGTTTCGTTCCAATAAAAAGAAGATACATTTCAAAGTTTTTTTTCTTCTTGTTACTCAATCACGTAATAGGGGCGTGTTTCTGTCATGTATGATGTCACAGATTGTGAATGACGTCAATTACTGAGCGGCGTCATGCAAGGTTAACGTTTCCAAAGAATTTCCTGTCAGACAAACTGTGAGTGAGAGCTGGGTGTCGGTATTTCGGCTTGACTGGAAGACGAGTGCAGTGACGTCATTTAGGGCTGCTGGCGGGGTTTGGCGACCACTTTGCTGTCGGGCGTGGAAGGTTCCAAGAAGGATGGGAACACACGGCTGCATGTGAAATGATCAGATTCCGTCCCGACATCCCCTGCTGCCTCTTTGGCGGCCTGGCTCCGCCCCTGGCTGAGCTCCTGGCGCAGACCCCGAAAGCCCAGCGACCAGGGGTCCCAGCGGAGGATGGGGGCATCCAGGGGCTCCGGCCGTCAGTGACAGTGTCCCCACGGCGTTAGCAGTCTCTGTTCACAGCCGCTGACTCTGGTGCAGGAGAAGTTCGGCCTTGACGACGGGACTTCCGGCACAGAACTGTAGCGAGGACGTCCAAGGCGTCAACTTTGTGTAACACATCTCCAGCTCTGACTGAGTGGACCGTGCTCTCTGTACACAATACACCAATGACGGAACATGTTCGCCAAAGTGGCACTTTATTCACAACACCTGTAATCAGCAATGAAACATACAACTGTTTCATGTGCGTGTGCGTTCAAAATGTACTGGACACACGGCTACTTGAAGACATGGAGAAACTTCGAAGAAAGCCAACAGCAGGAACACCAACATAGCCCGGATGTTCTCTGTCATTTGGGAAAGGTACGAACACAAACAGGATCAGCACGGAACAACATGGAAGTAACGTTTTTAAAGGCAGGGAAAAGTGACTAACACGTCCCCGCAGAGAGAAAAGGAAGGAAGGAAGCTAGCAGGAAGGAAGGAAGGAAGGAGGGTAGCAGGAAGGAAGGAAGGAAGGAAGCAGGAAGGAGTTAAAATGGAAGGCAGACGAGTAGCCTCAACATTCCTGTTCCAATACGTTTGACGCACAGGAACTACGGAGTTGCGTCCCTTTCTCTTTTTTAACTGCCATTCTTAAAATGCAGGAAATGCATTAAAGTGGTTAAGTGCATGTGATCTGTGTGGATACTATATACATACAATGGAATTATACTGACAATAAACACCTCCGCACAGGAATATATTTTTGGCACGAGCAATCGTCTGCAGTGTAGGCCTATTTAAAAGAGGGAGACTCCAGAACCGAAAAACCTCATTAAAATTCGAGCAAAGATGCGTGTATGTTATATATGTGTGTGCGTTCATGAGTTCGTGTGTGCGCGCGTGTGTGAGTGTGCGTGTGTGTATCCGTGCGAGCGGTCTTGCGAGCGTGTTTTTGTTTGTGTGTGTGTGTGTGTGTGTGATGTGTGGGTGGGTGTGTGCGCGCGCGTGTGTGTTTGTGTGTGTGTGCGCGCGCGTGTTTGTGTGTGGTCATGGGACTGTGTCGGTGTGGAGATCTCATGCGTGCACAGCAGCTGGCATGCATTCCACCCTGAAGAGGACGTGCAGCTACAAGTCTGGTGGGCAAGACAGACGGGTCGCCGGCCGCTGGCTGTCGGTTGATCTGCAATCGGAGCTGTCGTGGATGGAATCTTTGCTGCTGCTGCTGCTGCTGCTGCTGCTGCTGCTTCATCGGGCGTCTCGCCAGTGGGCCAATGGGTGTGATCGCTTGCTGAGAGGGGTGGGGTTGGTGGGGGTGGGGGTGGGGGTGGGGGTGGGGGAAGGCGACGTCTGTGGATGTGGGCCTGGATCACCTGTAGAATTTTGTGTGAGTCCACCACAGGTTTGAAGGCCTCAGATGTTGCCACATGACTTCCCTTGTCCTCGCCGTATTTATCAAATGTTTGCCCACCTTTCTATCTAGAAAGCATCACTACATGGGAGATCTGTAGTGGAGCAAACTGTGTTGGTGGAAGGAGAGCCAGCCCCCACGTCAACACTGACAAAGTTCGCAGGTCACTTGCTCTATCAGCCACAGTTCCTGCAGCGCTGTTATCGAGGTTAAAGGTCAACGCCGTGGGAGGGCGAGGTTCTGATGACGTGGAGGCGTGTGATGTCCGCGCAGCATTGGTCGCCGAATTCAAAATGGACGTTGGCGGCAATGTCGGTGCTGTAACTATGCGTGGAAAAGTCTGCTCACCGTTGGTGACCAAGGGTCGAGGGTGAAAATAAGCAGAATGAAGCGGCTTTGAGTCAGCCAATCACGAGCCTTGAAAACAGACGCCGCCACGTGACCCAGATTTCGCACTCGGCTCGCACTCTCAGCTGAGCAAATTTTGTGCTCCCCGTGATTCGGGTGTAATACTGCCAATAAACATCGTTTAACTTAAGATTACACCCGAATCAAGCGGACCGTTAAGGTGCCTGAGTACCGCCAAGCAAGACGTTTGTCACAAAACGCAGATATATTAACGCGGCCGGATCTTAGCATAAATCCCGGGGCGTGCGAAGTCAGTCAGGCGGAGTGGCTGGTGCGGTCAAAGGTCAGAATAACCACCGACTTCGACCATTTCAGGCTTATTCATGAGGCGCTTGATTCTGCCTGTTGTCGTGGTGTATGGCTGCACGCAATTCGCCTGCGCGCGGAGTTTATCGTCGTCGTCGTGGTTGTCGTTGTTGTTGTTGTTGTTGCTGTTGTTGTTCTTGCAGCCTGAACAGCCTGGGTCCATGCTTTGTGGGCAGGGTAGTTTACATTTGGCGCGGAGTTCCTGGTTTGTAGGCGAATGTTTTCTCTCTGGGAGTTGCTGCGAGGCGCTCTGTTGGTGAGTTGTCTGACGGCGGAAGACTGGCTAGGAAGGGAGTGAGAGAGGAAGGACAAGGAGGGAGGACGAAAACCACACACCGCCGCATATTGCTCCAGGCCTCTCCCTACCCTTCCTCGTTGCTGCTACCCCCCCCCCCCCCGTCCCCTTCCCCCCTCCCCCCAACCCCCCACTCCCCATCCCCGTGCTGCTGTTGGTGTTGTCACCCTCCTGTGCTGTCGCTGCTCTCACCCTTCGCTTCTGTCGTTACTCCGGCCCTGCAGACACCCACACCCATCCTCCCTCTCTCGCGCACAGCCCGCCAGTCTCTTTTTTTTCCATGTGGAGGGAGTGAGAGTCTTTTTTTAAACCTTACTTAATCTGTGATGTCTTTTTATTTAATAATATTACATGATTGTGATACATTTTGTTAGATGTACTTTTAGCAATCATGACCTTTTAATAAAGATGGAATAACATTTTGAAACTGTGCTGTAGTTCTGTTACCCCTAGACGACGAACCACTCCACCCAGAAAGTCCCCTCCCCCATGCGTCCCCCATGACTAACCACGGTTTATAGCCCCCGGGTAATATCTCTTAACAGCTGTGTAACATGACCCATGGCACGGTGCCAATGTACACGCCACTGCTCGTGTTGCAGCTGTGTAACATGACCCATGGCACGGTGCCAATGTACACGCCACTGCTCGTGTTGCAGCTGTGTAACATGACCCATGGCACGGTGCCAATGTACACGCCACTGCTCGTGTTGCAGCTGTGTAACATCACCCATGGCACGGTGCCAATGTACACGCCACTGCTCGTGTTGCAGCTGTGTAACATGACCCATGGCACGGTGCCAATGTACACGCCACTGCTCGTGTTGCAGCTGTGTAACATGACCCATGGCACGGTGCCAATGTACACGCCACTGCTCGTGTTGCAGCTGTGTAACATGACCCATGGCACGGTGCCAATGTACACGCCACTGCTCGTGTTGCAGCTGTG
>JAWQFJ010012574.1:17500-25000 GCA_034096865.1 Theodoxus fluviatilis | reverse complement strand
CGAAACGGTCAGTCACATAATTAACGGTTGTACAAGAAATAAGAACTCCATCCAAAAGCGTCACAACAGGATTGCTGAAATCATCAAAAGGAACGTGTCGGAGGCAAACCCCCATGCCACTGTCCTGACTGATCAGCACGTGAAACCCTCACATTTCGTGGAATGTGAAGACGGGGCATTCTCAGAGTTGCGTCACACGAGGCCGGATCTGTGCCTCATTGACCCCACTGAGAAAACATGTGTGTTAGTGGAAGTGTCTGTCCCCTTTGACACTTTTGTTGATGACTGCTACAACAGCAAATTCAACAAATACTTTCCCTTGTGCCAGAGGATCGACGATCTTGGCTACAAATGCAAATTAGTCGTGCTAGTAGTCGGTTCGCTTGGAAGCGTCCACGCGAGGTTCGTGAGCGGACTCAAACTGTGTGGAGTACAGGCCGGACGTGCAAGAGGCATAGCAAGGTACTGTTCCATCAGCGCTATGATCGGTTCGAACATTGTTTGGAAGCAACGGTGCAGAGCTATTCCCTGAAAATGCTTTTGTGCGGCTTCAGCCTACTCGGACCTAGGTTAATGGACGATACCAGTGTTTTCGCACCTCACCATGAGCAGTCAAGATAAGAGATAATCAGAGGATTACGGTGGTACGAGGTGGGGAATGGTGGTGCAAGAGGGGTAGAGTAGGGGATGATAGGATTAGGGCGTGGGTGGAGGGTAGGTGGGAGATGGTGAAGTTTGTGAAAAGGAACAGTAACCAGTCAGGGAGTGGGTGGGTGAGTGAATGAGTGAGTGAGTAAGAACGGAATTACATCTTCACGTCATTGCTAAACAGTAAACTGTATGTCAAATAAAATTGTTGTTGCTATACATATCTTAATTGTCAAGAAGCCGCCGTTTGCAATCTTGTTCCCTGGCCTCAGTGGCTGTATGAGTTGCAATATGAAATGTGTTCATCATGTACAATGAATGTACCCCCTAAGATGAATAAAGTCATTTTGATATGTATGTGCCGTTGCAACTCGATTATCTCCCTTGAGTCAGTGAGCTTAACAGCAGTAAGACACTCCTGTCCATCTCAGTGTAGTGTGGGAAAATAAGGAATTGAAGTCTGAGCATGTCAGTATATTCTCTTCCTTGGGGTTCCTCCTTGTGGCATAGAGTGTGGGCTCATGACTTGACTGGGGTCCATATGTTGAGCTGTATGTATTCATATCCACCATGATAGATTTGTACAACTTTGGTGAATAAAATTCTGTTGATATGTATGTATGTATGTATGTATGTATGTATGTATGTATGTATGTATGTATGTATGTATGTATGTATGTATGTATGTATGTATGTATGTATGTATGTATGTATGTATGTATGTATGTATGTATGTATGTATGTATGTATGTATGTATGTATGTATGTATGTATGTATGTATGTATGTATGTATGTATGTATGTATGTATGTATGTATGTATGTATGTATGTATGTATGTATGTATGTATGTATGTATGTATGTATGTATGTATGTATGTATGTATGTATGTATGTATGTATGTATGTATGTATGTATGTATGTATGTATGTATGTATGTATGTATGTATGTATGTATGTATGTATGTATGTATGTATGTATGTATGTATGTATGTATGTATGTATGTATGTATGTATGTATGTATGTATGTATGTATGTATGTATGTATGTATGTATGTATGTATGTATGTATGTATGTATGTATGTATGTATGTATGTATGTATGTATGTATGTATGTATGTATGTATGTATGTATGTATGTATGTATGTATGTATGTATGTATGTATGTATGTATGTATGTATGTATGTATGTATGTATGTATGTATGTATGTATGTATGTATGTATGTATGTATGTATGTATGTATGTATGTATGTATGTATGTATGTATGTATGTATGTATGTATGTATGTATGTAGTATGTATGTATGTATGTATGTATGTATGTATGTATGTATGTATGTATGTATGTATGTATGTATGTATGTATGTATGTATGTATGTATGTATGTATGTATGTATGTATGTATGTATGTATGTATGTATGTATGGTATGTATGTATGTATGTATGTATGTATGTATGTATGTATGTATGTATGTATGTATGTATGTATGTATGTATGTATGTATGTATGTATGTATGTATGTATGTATGTATGTATGTATGTATGTATGTATGTATGTATGTATGTATGTATGTATGTATGTATGTATGTATGTATGTATGTATGTATGTATGTATGTATGTATGTATGTATGTATGTATGTATGTATGTATGTATGTATGTATGTATGTATGTATGTATATGTATGTATGTATGTATGGTATGTATGTATGTATGTATGTATGTATGTATGTATGTATGTATGTATGTATGTATGTATGTATGTATGTATGTATGTATGTATGTATGTATGTACTTTTTTCTCCTTAATTCGCACGCACACTCGACACACGTATTTATATCTATCTCTCACGCTTTGTTGGACTCATGATTATCGTGTCAGATTCAATTATATAATTCAGACTTTACTGTTTCAGGCCAGCGGCCCATAACAAAGGCTCATCCAACATTTGTGTACAATACAATGTGTTATAGATGGGACATCAAGAAGTTCTTTTGATGAAACTGTTTTAAACTAAATGTACCCGTTCTTCGAAATACTTCCTATGGAGGAGTTGCTAATAATTGGCTTCGTCTCTGCAAAGCATAATGAATGTACATTGCCACTTGTCGGGTTTTTTCATTTAATGCGCCATCAATTAGATACAGGTACCCTATTCTCTTTGTTTTCTGTAAATGTTCTTCTAGGTATTTTATCCTTAAGTCATCAAATTTACGACAGTACAGCAAGAAATGTTCCTCGTTTTCATGGGCATTGTGGCAAAATGAACAGCACATTTCGTCTCTATGCGTTATTGCGCATCTTCTGTTTACAGAAAGCTCATTTATATTGCATCTGAATCGGTTAAAAGAATCTCTAAATGTCTTGATGTCGATGTAGTCTACGTATTTTGCTGATTCAAACATTTGTTTTAATTCTCTGTACATTCGGAATCTTTCGCTCTCCAGTTTACTGTGCCATTCCTGTTGGTAACAATCTCGTAATCGTTGCTTAAGGCTATGTACAAAACTTTGTTCGTTTACGACCCTTTGTTGACCCATACATAACCAAACCCTAATTCGCAAAGTCGACTTTCAATCATTTTTGTCCAGATAAGTTTAGAAGACACCATATTTGCAAGAATGCAGTAAGCCTGTTTTGGGAGTATTTTCTGGTAATTTGATGAGCCTTACCCAATATTTGATAGCTTTGATAGCAGAATTAATAAAAAGAGGGCATCTTTCTAGCTCTCCATATACCATACAATTGGGTGTTCTACTGTCAAGATTTAAGAATCTCTTACATGCAAAGAGGTGTGTTTTTTCAACACTGTCATGTCTTTGCAGACCCCATACATCTGCGGTATACAGTAGTGCAGGTAGCACCTGCGCATCAAACATACGAAAGTATATAGACATATTCATGCTATGAAGCTTCCACATGACCTTTAGCAGTTGGGCTATCTTTCGTTTGGAATTTGTATCTTGATCATTCAGAGCCACCGTGTTCGATAGTTTAGTAGTAAAAACATAGCCAAGGTACTTGTACTTATTGACCGTCTCAATCTCATTGTTGCCAAGAAACCATTTCTCCCCTCGTCCAAGACACCCACACCGTCGAAACACCATTATCTTTGTTTTCCTTAAATTAATGCGCAAACCAAACGTTCCAGATATTTGAGCCAAGATATCAATTTGGCTTTGTAAGCCTACGGGTGTTGTTGACAATAAAGCAATATCATCAGCAAAGATAGCAACTCTGGCATTCCTGGCAAAAGCTGCACACTATGCCTTCCTCTCGCACGGACTTGGTCAGCAATAGCTGTGATTAGGAGAGAAAATAATTGTCGGACTATTCAATGCTCCCTGCCTTGCTCCAACCGGACAGTCAAAGAAATCCGAGATGGTGGAGTTCCATCTCACACACGTATTGCTCTGAGCATTTTAATCATTTTAGAAGAAAGTCCGATATTTTGCAAGACATTCCACAAGCATGATCTATCAACATAGTCAAATGCCTTGGTATAGTCCACAAATGCAACATGGAGGTTTCCACGACCGACACCATACAAATGTCTTGTCGCTATGGCATGAAGAGGGAATATATGGTCAATCGTGGAGTGCTCAGATGTAAAACCGGCCTGTTCGGGACATTTTTAACAAAGAAATACCTCTATAGTTTTGGGGGTCTAACTTGTCTCCAGATTTATACAATGGAATAATGATAGATTTGCCCCAGTCTTCGGGAAAATATTGATATTCATAAAGATGATTAAAGAACATTGTCAAAAAGTGGGTTATGTGACCGCTTGTCAATTTGAGGCATTCGCCAGGAATCTCATCAAGGCCAGCCGACTTCCCAGATTTTAATCTATCAATTGTTTGTTTTACTTCCTCTTCCGTTATAGCGGCATCAAGATCGTCATCTACAATGATAACGGAATTGTTGGCTCCCTCGTTATCGCTAATCGACTGATTGCAATTCTGTAGGAGATTTTTGAAGTAATTCACCCATGCCTCGATTGGAATGTCTGGTTGGCATGGTCTCGTGTATGCCGTGCATCTGATCAGAGACCAGAACGATCGCGAGTTTTTTACATTTGCCATCAAGGAGGCGCTTGTAGATTTTTTATAAGTATTTCTTGTTCCCCGTATCATGGACTTGTATGCATTTCTATGCAGAGTATGTTTCTTTATCTACCTGGCTTTTAGATTTTCTGAAAGCAGTTAGAGCTCTTCTAGTCTTGGAGTTTTTTTCCGTACGGCACCCTACATTGTACCATTTGGGGCATGCATGTTTTTCGGGGCCACCTACTCTAATAGATTTTCTCATACAGTCTATCCATGGTAGTAAAGTTTCCGAGAATTGTTTTAAGGCCTCCTCGATAGAGCTGCTGAGAGTATATGAGGCTTGCTTTATATCTTCTTTAAATGAAGGTTCCTGCAGTTTTATCTTGAGTTCCTCCTCCTTATCCCTATACAGTGAAATTAGGGCGGCCGGCAGCGAGAAGGCAGCAATCAACAACGCTATTTCCTTGCTGAGAAATAAATGTGAACTTTCCTATTCTGTCGTTGTCAATACAACCATTGAGGATACACCAATGATTTGCTTTACACGTATCTAAGAGAACTCGACCATATTGGTTGGTTGTTTGGTCACAGGATTTTCGATCATGTACAAGCTCAAGACATGAACAATACACTTAGGATTCTTCAAGATCTTGTTCATACAGATCCTCGTTTTCATTCCTTCCATGGACATTCCAAGTACCAGTTCTCGCATTTAAATCACCACTTACTAAAATTACACAATCAGGATGTTTATTGTAACTGCGATATCATATCTTCCAAAAGAAAAATATTACATTTTGTTTCTTTTCCAGCATAATGTGGCTAGTCAATTGGAGGGATGTAGGCACAGACAGCTAGGACGAGAAGGCTCTGTAATTCTCATAACTATCATAAAGTCAAAATCACAAGATATTCGTGACACCTGATGAGATATGTCTTTTTTGACAGTGCGACTACTCCCCCGGAACGTCATCCTCTGCTGGTGAGCTTCAGAGCCGGCGAGTGGAATACACTGTAATCATCGATGAATCGGCCAAATTCAAACCATTCTGCTGTAAATGATTCGAGAAGGAAACAAACAGAAAATGATGAAATATAGTCCAAAAAACCTGGTTCTCCTAATCTAGCAGCTAATCCTTCAATGTTCCAACAAATGAAAGACTCTGCAACAACTTGCCTGGGTACAGAGAGGACCGTCTATGTTCGTGGTCTGTCTGCCAGGGCCGCGGCCTGACCGACAGGCTGAAGTCGGAGCACCCTTGGAAGGTCGACATCCAGTTTCAGCAGGCTTTCTCAGCCTGCCTCGCCAGGAGCCGGAAGATGCACCCCTACTTGTAGAGGCGTGTTCGGTGCATTCTTGTGCAGCTTCTCGTCTCGAAACGCTGGCGGCAGCACTCATTCTGTTGGTGTTAGCGTTTGCTTTCGCTGGGGCATTGGTCTCGAACGCATTCGTTCTCGCGGCCTTGTAAACAACGTGTTCAATTTGTTCCTCTGCCTCAGGTACGTCGTCTGTTTCCTGTATGTCTTCAGGAATATTTTCCCGTGTCTCCAGCGGTAATACCAGCCACGACAGCATTGAACTCTGAGTGAGCACCTCGTCGCATGGCAGTATGGGCCGAGCAGTACTCTCTGTTGTGCTTTTCCCACGTTCATCGGGCACCTGCAAACTGCTTCTAAGTGGGCGGTCTGCACGTGCGTTCGCTTGACTTGGCTCGACGAATCAGGGTCACGTCCTGCGGAGTCATCTCCGTGAGTGGTCGGCACGCTTGGTGACGTCATTCCCAGGGGGTTGCTCTCCGTTTCATAGTCTGCACGTGCGTTCAGCCCAGACGAACATGCCATGTTAAAGGCACTAAAGTTCCTTAGATCATGGTCACTAGTGCAGGCAAGGCCGAAAGGTTGTCTTGCGTCCTGAGGATCGACTGACTGGGGGTCCAAGTTGTATACTTGCTGGCTGTGGTATTTCAATAAATCCAGATTACTCCATCCCAGGGATAGAACCTCGGCACTGCTCCACGCACATCGTCCAACCCCAAAGCATGCTCGCCCATCTCCGCCTGTCTAAAGACATGGTTTCAACAAGCGAGTAGACTGGGGGGTAGACTGGCAGGAACTGGTGTATATTCTAAACAAGTTTGAAGGGTTGGGAAGTTCCTGTAAATATTATATAAATATTATATATTTACAGGAACTTCCCAACCCTTCAAACTTTCTGGCTGTGGGACTTTGGTATGCTCGGAGGACTTCTGGCGTCGACTTGTGATCTTCCATTTGCCCATCCGTGCTGACTGAGCTGGGGACTGCCCTTTCTATACTCAGGCCGTTTGTCCGCGGTGTTAACTTGGATAAGGTTGTTTGTTGGCCTTGTATATCTGTGTTGTCCGAGTGTCTGGGCGTTTCCACGTTGAGGGTCACGTCTCAGACTTTCTTGAGATTCTTCTCGGAAGAACAGCTTATTGTTCTTGTAATAGGTATTTTTACCCTGCTGTCGATAGTCTTGCAAGATCGAGGTTTGTCGCACGGTAAGATCTCCAGCGATTTTGATGCCCTGCCTTCTGAGAGTATCTCTGCCAATCTGTAGCAGCCTGAGCTTGTCGGACCACGTAACGAATTCTATTAGAATTGGTCGCGCTCTTCTTTCCTGGTAGTTTGGCTTGGTTCCACGGACATTAATTTGTCCTTTTCTGTCCATGTGGCATCAGGCACACTATTTTCAAGAAGATGGAGCACTTTTCGGAGACAATTCCAGTAGGTTTCCTTACCCTCCTCGGGGACCCCGAACACACGGACAT
>JAWQFJ010012574.1:0-12500 GCA_034096865.1 Theodoxus fluviatilis | reverse complement strand
ACCTCGAAGAAAAGCCCCGATTTCACGGAGCGAGAATCGGTAGCTATCATAAAAGCGGTGTCAGCAAGATACGGATACATTAACAGCAGCATACACACAGCCCAAGCAAACAAAAGAAGACGGACAGCGTGGGAGGGCGGTGACAAATGAAGTGCGAGCTGAGTGAGGCTGGCTCGAGTGTGTGTGTGTGTGTGAGTGTGTGTTTGTGTGTGTGTGTGTGTGTGTGTGTGTGTGTGTGTGTGTGTGTGTCACCGTTTATTAAGTTCATCAGCAAGAGGCAAACGAGCAGAAGATCAAGTTTGACAATATGGCAGGATTTCCAAGTGAGAGCCATTGAAATTCAGTAAGGAAGGGATGGAACAATAATCTGTCTTGATGAGGATAAATATACACACACAATGACACACACACACACACACACACACACACACACACACACACACACACACACACACACACTCCAGCCTCAGCGTACCGCTTCAAACTTCTCGTCAAAAAAGTCAGTCACGATCGGTAGCAAAACCTCGAAGAAAAGCCCCGATTTCACGGAGCGGGAATCGGATAGCTATCATAAAAGCGGTGTCAGCAAGATACGGATACATTAAAAGCAGCATACACACAGCCCAAGCAAACAAAAGAAGACGGACAGCGTGGGAGGGCGGTGACAAATGAAGTGCGAGCTGAGTGAGGCTGGCTCGAGTGTGTGTGTGTGTGTGTGTGTGTGTGTGTGTGTGTGTGTGTGTGTGTGTGTGTGTGTGTGTGTGTCACCGTTTATTAAGTTCATCAGCAAGAGGCAAACGAGCAGAAGATCAAGTTTTACAATATGGCAGGATTTCCAAGTGAGAACCATTGAAATTCAGTAAGGAAGGGGTGGAACAATAATCTGTCTTGATGAGGATAAAATATACACACACAGTGACACTGACACACACACGCACACACACACACTCGATCAGCCTCAACTCACTTTCCCCACCAAACTCGTGAAACCCTGGCGATCGTCACACATTTTCTCAGTTACCAAAAATAAAGCAATTTAATCTGAGCAGTGTTTTCATAACACAGATGCAATTTTAATGTATCGTTTTCATAGCATCAGACAACACTAGCATTGTACCCAATGTCAACAATAGCAGGCAGGTTCGAGGACAACACTGTTTACTGGTGTCGCAGCGGTCCGCGCTTCAGCTATAAATAGCAGTGCGCGAAGCTCGGCGACCTGCATTTCCAACTGTAAAATGTAAGCGTTTTCACGACCTATTGATGCAATCAACATACAGCTTTCATAATTTAATGCTGTTCATGGCTTATACTTTCTTTGGATGGGTTTCCAGTGTCCCAAAATACAGCTTATTATTTGCGAACCGTGAACAGGTCGGCCATTTAATTTCGCGCTGGTCTTGGACTTTGGTGTGTAGTCTAACAAATCCTTGGACCACCGTAGTCCGCAGTTCAGTCTGCCGACTGAACAAAGTCCACGTTCATGAATTGTAGACTACGACAGTCCAAGTTCATGAATTGTAGACAACGACAGTGGTCCGAGACTAGTCTTAGACCACGCTGAAAGTCCAAGTTCATGAATTACACCTCAGGGGCTGACTGCATGGCCTGACTGGCGGACTGCATGGCCTGACTGCATGGACTGACTGCATGGACTGACTGCATGGACTGACTGGAGGACTGACTGGCTGACTGCATGGACTGACTGCATGGACTGACTGCATGGACTGACTGCATGGACTGACTGCATGGACTGACTGGCGGACTGACTGGCGGACTGCATGGACTGACTGCATGGACTGACTGGCTGACTGCATGGCCTGACTGGCTGACTGCATGGACTGACTGGCGGACTGCATGGACTGACTGCATGGACTGACTGGCGGACTGACTGGCGGACTGCATGGACTGACTGGCGGACTGCATGGACTGACTGCATGGCCTGACTGGCTGACTGCATGGACTGACTGGCGGACTGCATGGACTGACTGCATGGCCTGACTGGCGGACTGACTGGCGGACTGCATGGACTGACTGCATGGCCTGACTGGCTGACTGCATGGCCTGACTGGCTGACTGCATGGACTGACTGGCTGACTGCACGGACTGACTGGCGGACTGCATGGACTCACTGCATGGACTGACTGCATGGACTGACTGCATGGACTGACTGGCTGACTGCACGAACTGACTGGCGGACTGCATGGACTGACTGAATGGACTGACTGGAGGACTGCATGAACTGACTGCATGGACTGACTGGCGGACTGCATGGACTGACTGCATGGACTGACTGCATGGACTGACTGCATGGACTGACTGGCTGACTGAATGGACTGACTGGAGGACTGCATGAACTGACTGCATGGACTGACTGGCTGACTGAATGGACTGACTGGAGGACTGCATAAACTGACTGCATGGACTGACTGCATGGACTGACTGCATGGACTGACTGCATGGACTGACTGGAGGACTGAATGGACTGACTGCATGGACTGACTGAATGGACTGCATGGACTGACTGCATGGACTGACTGCATGGACTGACTGCATGGACTGACGGCATGGACTGACTGCATGGACTGACTGCATGGACTGATTGGCTGACTGAATGGACTGACTGGCTGACTGCATGGACTGACTGGTTGACTGAATGGACTGACTGGAGGACTGCATGAATTGACTGCATGGACTGACTGCATGGACTGACTGGCTGACTGAATGGACTGACTGGAGGACTGCATGAATTGACTGCATGGACTGACTGCATGGACTGACTGGCTGACTGAATGGACTGACTGGAGGACTGCATGAATTGACTGCATGGACTGACTGCATGGACTGACTGGCTGACTGCATGGACTGACTGCATGGACTGACTGGGGGATTGCATGGACTGACTGACTGACTGCATGGACTGACTGGCTGACTGCATGGACTGACTGGCTGACTGCATGGACTGACTGCATGGACTGACTGGCGGACTGAATGGACTGACTGGAGGACTGCATGAATTGACTGCATGGACTGACTGCATGGACTGACTGCATGGACTGACTGGCTGACTGAATGGACTGACTGGAGGACTGCATGAATTGACTGCATGGACTGACTGTATGGACTGACTGGCTGACTGAATGGACTGACTGGAGGACTGCATGAATTGACTGCATGGACTGACTGCATGGACTGACTGGCTGACTGCATGGACTGACTGGGGGATTGCATGGACGGACTGACTGACTGCATGGACTGACTGGCCGACTGCATGGACTGACTGGCTGACGGCAACGACTGACTGGCTGACTGCATGGACTGACTGGCGGACTGCATGGACTGACTGCATGGACTAACCGGCGGACTGCATATACTGACTGGCGGACTGCATGGACTGAGTGGCGGACTGCATGGACTGACTGCATGGACTGACTGGCGGACTGCATATACTGACTGGCTGACTGCATGGACTGACTGGCGGACTGCATGGACTGATTGGCGGACTGCATGGACTGACTGGGGGACTGCATGGACTGACTGCATGGACTGACTGCATGGACTGACTGGCGGACTGCATGAACTGACTGGCGGAATGCATGGACTGACTGCATGGACTGACTGGCGGACTGCATGGACTGACTGGCGGAATGCATGGCCTGACTGGCTGACTGGATGGACTGACTGTATGGACTGACTACATGGACTGACTGGCTGACTGCATGGACTGACTGGCTGACTGCATGGACTGACTGAATGGACTGACTGCATGGCCTGACTGGCTGACTGCATGGACTGACTGGCTGACTGCATGGACTGACTGGCTGACTGCATGGACTGACTGCATGGACTGACTGCATGGACTAACTGCATGGACTGACTGCATGGACTGACTGCATGGCCTGACTGGCTGACTGCATGGACTGACTGGCTGACTGCATGGACTGACTGGCGGACTGCATGGACTGACTGACTGACTGACTGCATGGACTGACTGGCTGACTGCATGGACTGACTGACTGACTGCATCGACTGACTGGCTGACTGTATGGACTGACTGGCGGACTGCATGGACTGACTGGCTGACTCTCTACTGACACCCAATGAATCGTCGATAACATCGACGATAAGAACGAAGATGGAGATGACGACAACGACGACGACAATGATGATGATGATGGTGGTGATGATGATGATGATAGTGGTGATGATGATGATGTTAGTGGTGATGGTGATGATGATGATGATGATGATGGTGGTGATGGAGGAGGAGGAGGAGGAGGAGGAGGAGGAGGAGGAGGAGGAGGAGGAGGAGGAGGAGGAGGAGGAGTAGGAGGAGGAGGAGGAGGAGGAGGAGGAGGAGGAGGAGGAGGAGGAGGAGGAGGAGGAGGAGGAGGAGGAGAAGGAGGAGGAGGAGGAGGAGGAGAAAAAGGAGGAGGAGGAGAAGGAGGAGAAGGAGGAGGAGGAGGAGGAGGACGACGACTACTACGACGACGAGGACGACGACGACAAAAACTAAAATGATTAAATTTGCGCATATTTCTAAAGCCGGATTCTCTTATATCTGAACTCGCCTTGCACAAATGTACTTCTCACGATGACGACGATGAAAATTACAAGGACAAGGACAATGGAAATGGTGACGCGAAAGCTACCAAGAATACCGACGACATGAAACAGATGAATGACAACTGCAGTCAATGGCAGATACACATAAGGCTACACACGGTCCTAACTTCATTTGACAGACGCACATCAGATCCTTTAATCAGTGCGTCTGATGAGCGTGCAGCCGTGAATTAGAGCTTCCTGGAAGTGGGCCAGCATTTGAATGAATGCTGGACAAGTGTCTGGGCAGCTCCCCAAAGAGTGAGTCATATGCTGTAATTAAACTGGAATCTGAAGCCTCGCTTTCCCCTTCTGCCTTTCCTTGCAAGGCCCTGCTGCCATACACGTCTCAGGCGGCCGCGGTCGTGGAAAAACGTTTGCTGGGGTGATGGACGAGCGTTATGCATGGTCACTTCTGAATGATGGAAAGGCTCACCTTTGATCTAATACTCGGCACCTAATGGAATCATTTTTCAAGTTGAAAGATGCATCGTGGTTTGAGTCTACGCCGCGCATATCCTAGCAAATGGATTTCCTCTGCACGAGACACTTTCCGACGAATAGTAGATTGGTATTGATCAGAAAGTGTCGAATCCAGTCCGACCTAAATAGAAATCCTTGGCAAATGGCGTGAGTTGCCAACCTTTTTGTCTATTACGAGAAGCACGCACAGAAAGACTGTGTATGTGAGAGTGCCTAAGCCCGCACTCCTGCAATAACTCGCTGTGGGCGTTAATGCAAGGCTGCGAATTTGTAGTAGAAGCAGTGACCAAAACAGACGTGTTCTGGCTCCTTTGGCTGCAGCCCATGGGAACAGTACATCCGGGGTACTCTGCTCCTGTGGTAGAGGTTTTGAAAACAATTCCAAGCAGTGAGGGATGTAAAAGACCATTCTTAATCGGGCGAACCATCCGCTCATGAACCAGGTTTGAAGCGTGCGTAGTGTCCCAGGACATGCTCCAGCTGGACGCACAAGCCGCCATGTTTTCCTCGGCTAGCATGTAAAACGCTTATTTTGAGGATTACTAACGCACTTACGAGAAACCGTAACTAAGGAAAAGTGTTAATTTCTCAAAGCACTTTGTAGAATACATCAGTAGCTCAATAAATTTGCTATGTAACTAAGGAATAGTGTTAATTTCTCAAAGCACTTTGTAGAATACATCAGTAGCTCAACAAATTTGCTATATCATTCAATTCGAGACTTGGCTTGAAGTTGAATCCAGTCGTAAGTCGGGCCACAGAGTTCAACGCTATCCGCGGCCTCTCATGCAATTGTGTGGTTCGGCCAGACCATTCCCTGCAGGCGATCTTTTTGTACTCTCTGGACAAGTTCGGGAGCGGAGTGGTCACTCAGCATTGAAGCGCCTTAACAGGTGGAGTCTGGACCCGAGTTCTGTAATTGTGTTCAAATTACATTCGCATCGCTTTACTTCTTCCAGGACGAATAACTCGTCATGCGTACCACCGAAAGGATGTTAAATTTACAGAGAAAGTAGCAGGGCTGTCAAGGTTGTATGACAAAGTTTACATGTACATACGTCATGCTCGTTACTTATTGCCGAATGGCTCTTGACTTGAAACCGCACGACTTTGTAATCTTGACTGAAAGACGGCACACACGTCTGTTTTCAAGTCTGAGGAAGACCACTCACAACTCAGGCATTTCGAGCCATCCCTGATCAGGCAGACAGGCACCACCCAGAGAAACACGTGACATCGAGCTGCAGGCATGGCTCTACAATAACATGGTGGATGCAATTGAAACAGGCCGGAGTTGTTCAATCCCTCCCCCTCCCTCCCCCTCCTCCCTCTCCCCTCCCCCTTTCCCCTACCCCCTCCTCCCTCCTCCCTCTTCCCTCCCTCTCTTCCCTCCCCCCTCCCCCTTCCCCCTTCCATTCCCCCTCCACTCTGCCCAAAATCAGCTGGAACCCCTGCTGCTGGGCTTTCAGGGCCTGCTCCAGTAGCTTATCTAAGGGCGACCCCAAAATAGCCCAAGAGGCCACCAACGGGTGTCAGAACAGGGTCAAACCATTCAAAATATTCAAACCGCGCAAGTGTTAATTTCTATACTTTGAGCTTTGGGACATTTCTCACGTTTTCTTAAAATCTGATGCTGGCCATGAACTTAGTGCAAAATTTACAACATTCCAGAATATCCCTGGGTTACTTGCAGCCAGCTCTACTTTTAAAAAATGCCTTTTGGAAACTGTGTCTTTCCATTTCTTTGCTTCAGAGGTAAAGCAAGGCGCCAATGAAAGAACAGAATTTTTAAAATCTCTGTCGACTCAGCCTCATCTGCTCTTCAAGGCAGAATCAATTAATTTGCCGTTGCGTGTCCATCATTCTCAAAGATTTCGTATGCCGAATGATTAATGAGAATTCAAATTCTGTCTTTTTTTGACAAATCTTTCTTGGAGTTATTTCTGCAATTTCTTCTGTTGTGAAAACGAGGTTTGCTAATGAAGCAGATGATGCATACAGTGTATTTCGTTTCGTTTCTTTCGCAGACGGGGAATGTTTTCAATGCCAACCCTAGAGCCGTAAATCTTGGAGGACGTCTTGCTTTCACCAGCTGCAACAACTCTGTCCCTGCGAAATCATTCGGATGGCTGCCTGTACGCCGCGGGAAAGCAGCCCTAATGAGTCACTGGTCTTGCGGCACTCTCATCAGAGAGGTTTGAGAGACACCGAAATTGTCCAGAGATTGTTTGGAACCAAACGTGGAAACGATTTCGCCTGCGCGCAAGCCTTCACCGTCCTCTTCACGATCTGCCGAGCGAAAGGAAAAATGGACTCCTTGCGAAACGGTTTGCTCGACTTGTGTTTTTGGGTCGGTCTTCGTGACCCAGGCTTTTCCGGTACTGTCTCATTCCATCGTCTCACGCAAGACAGGCGTAGGGAGAGAGAGGGCCTAGCCTTTTTTGAGCTTCCAGCTCCTCTGACTCCGGGCTAAATGGTTCCGTCATTAATAAGCGCAGAACGTTTATGATTAAACCGTTTATGTAAAATGGCGGCCATTAATGCCTGGTGTCGGAATGTGTGTAGTCTTCACGTCTCCTGCACGGCGTCTTCGCCTAGCCCTGTCTGAACACGGCCCTTGCTCATCTCCACGGTCTTGAACATCTTTGAAGGTTTCAGCAGTCTTTGGCAGTCATGAGACGGCCCCGGCAGCCTTCAGTCGCTTTCAGTCCGTACAGACATATTTCAACAACGCTTCTCTCAATGAAGTCAAAGGTCTTTGCTTCCGTATTTCTGACATCACTTGGCCTACAGCAATACAAAAGCCTATGAAGTTTTCAGTTTGCTTTGCTTTCGTGAAATGTGACCCTGTCCAGGCAAACTTTAACTGTCGTAGTACATTTTCAGAGGTCATAAGTGAGACTTTTGTAATCTCGAAGTGGTCATCAGGAGCCTTCAATTGTTCTTAACGGATCCAAGGTGTGCCACGATGCAAACTTTCCAATCTTAAACCTGTGTTTGTGTTCCTGCAGATTGCTCAAACGTCTGTCTTTCTCCAACAGTTGCGCTTTTCAGTGATCGTCACTCTTGCCTTTGTTTGAAACACGACAGAATACACGTCTAATACGCCGAATCGAATCTTCATTATACTGAGCAAGTACGTCTTGTCCAAGGAGTACTCTATCATAGGAGATGCACCACAGATTTCCAGCCAGGGCTAGCAAAGGCCAGTCTTATCGCTGGTACTACTTGCCTCGTGTCGACTGACCCGCGGATGAATCTTTGCTTAGTTGAAATCAGTATTTTCGATATTGATATGAAGTTTAAAGACCATTAAAACATGATTTTGAAACACGTTTTATTCTAATTTGTCACCTATTTTGTTGATTTGATGATTTTGTTCGTTTAAAACGCGCACTCTGTTATGTAGCGCATGTATCAAGAACCGAGACGAAACGAAAGTAAGCATTATTGTTGATGGCTGCAGGTTTGAATTGAATTGTTTAGATATTGCTTTCTGTGGATTTATGGATACTTAAACAGTGTTTTTTTCGATGTTTTGATTCTGAGATGTTTGCTACAGATCTTATGTATGTTGTATGGATAGAAAATGGTGAATAAGTGTGGTATAGTAGGGTGTAACGGAAACTACAACAGGAACAACAAGTGCCCTGTGTTCAAACTTCCAACTGACGCAGCCGAGAGACAGACTTGGATTAATGTACTGCCTCCACGTAAAGATTTTGTGATCGACCCTGACAAGTTCTTCATTTGTGAGAGGCACTGGAGCGAAGGCTACGAAGTTCATACGTTTCCTGGAGGTCGCACACGACCTAAGCATCCGCCGAGTGTCTTCCCTCAAATCCCAAAATCGTGCATGCCAACGCCGAAAGCTCAACCAAGATCCACGGATGTTACAAACGTTGAAGCAAGGCAACTGGAACATTTGAGGAAAGTGGATGGAATTGAAACCTTCGCAAGTTTTAATCCTGAGAAAACTCTGAGAAAAACATACAAAGACGTGATCATTACAAGATCCGAAAAACATTTTGTGTGTGTCTTCATGAAAGAGGATTTTAGTGAAGCAAATATTTCTGTTATTGTTGAAAACAGACAGACTCTGACTTGCCCTGTAACTCTCAAAGCGTTCAAAAACGGAATCAGAGTGCCTCTTGGAAATTTTCTCCATCCTAACAATGGGTTCAATTCCTACCAGGTAAGAAATGTGTGTGTGTGTGTGTGTGTGTGTGTGTGTGTGTGTGTGTGTGTGTGTGTGTGTGTGTCTGATGGTACATGTGAGTATACATACATGTGTGCTACTGTGTATGGTTCAATCAGAGTGTGTGTGTGTGTTTTGACAATGTATGTGCCGTTTGAGTGTCATTTCATAATGGGTTAATCACTTAATGATTTTATGTTCGCACACACGCGCATGTGTGTGTGTGTTTAAATGAATGTGTGTGTGTCATTGCGGAAAGGTCCACAACATGTGTGTTAGTGTGTTTTTCAGTGTGATTGTGATTTTGGTCCTTGGATGTAAAAGTGCTTGTTAATTTTATGTGTGTATGTGGTTATGTGTTTGATTGATTGTTCGTGTACACAGTGTATATACATGTACACGTATGATTGTGAAAGTGTGCATTTAAGTCTCTGTGTGTGAGAGAGAATAAGTGTGTCTGTATCATGTTCATGTGCCATTGCGTATGACTATGAGTCCATAAATGTGTGTGTATGTGTGTGTTCCTAAGTCTAAGCATCTTGTCTTACCTTATAATTACAGATGTTCTATGATGCTGTCCGGCGGGCTTTGAACTATGATCTTGCATGCGACCCTCTACTTGAGAAAGTTGTGACAGATCTGAGAGCACATTCTAATACATGTGAATGCTGTAGAGACAATCAGAAAGGACAGAAGCTAGCCTTTCTCACTCATCAGCTTGAACTTTTGTGGAAGAAAGAGTACACAATTAAAGACTACTGCTTCGCAATAGAATCTTTCCCAAACTGTAAGTATGAGCATTTGAGGGAAATTTTGGTTCTCCCAAGCAAAAGGAAGCTCCAAGAAATTGTTTCATCAGTGAACATTTCTCATGTGTTGGAAAAAACATTCAAAGAAGTGAAGGTGGATCAACAAAAGAATGTGTTTCTGTTGGTCGATGAAATCAAGATCAGACCAACAGTTTCTTTCTCTGGGGGAGCGTTGAGTGGGATGGCCAAAAACAATGAAGAATGCAGAGCTACCTCCATGCTTTGTGTGATGATGAGAGCACTACATGGGGGGCCAAGCGTTATGGTTTCCGTTACACCAGTCCACAGACTCACTGCTGACTTCCAATATACAGTTGTGAGAGAAGCAGCTCTCTGTGTCGAAAAAGCAGGTGGGATTGTCCTGGGTTCCATAACTGACAACCACAAGATTAACCAGCAGTACTGCAAACGATTCCCTGGATTCAGCGAGTCAACAGGGAAAGGTGAGCATCCACTGGATAGTCAGCGGGACTGGTTTCTCTTGTTCGATACAGTCCATCTTCTAAAGTGCATCCGAAACAACTGGATTACAGAGAAAACGAAGACCCTAAAGCTCAATCATCTGAGAGCGGAATTTGATCAAGTGATTGAAGTTTACAATGCTGAGAAAGGGAGTATTCTGAAAACCACCACACTCACTCAAGCCGCTGTTCATCCATCTAAGCTTCAGCTGCAGAACGTGCAGCATGTGCTGAAGGTGTTCAGTGAGAAGGTTGTAACTGCCCTCAGACTCAAGAAATTTGACGCCACAGCTGATTTCATCCAGACTGTCCTGAACTGGTGGAATACCGTGAACGTTGACAGGAAGGGGCAGGACATCAGATTCAACGATCCAGCCAGAGCTGTCCAAGTCAAAAGGATCTTGTTCACTTGACTTCTATTTGGATCTGTTCAAAAAAGCTGACGCAGGGCAGGGACCATTGCGTGTACAGTGTTTTCCACACGACACAAAGAGGGCATTGATCCAAACCATGGCGGGACTGAAGGGAGTGTGTGTTCACCTTCTGGAACAAAAACAGTTCCAGTATGTGCTTCTGCGTGAGCTCCAGAGTGACAGGCTCGAGGGTGAGTTTGGGGTCTATAGGCAGTCAACCGGAGCTAACGCCTTCTTGACAAGTGCGGATGTGTTCAATGCAAGCAAAAAAAGACTGACAAAACATTCAGCCACTTATCTTGAAAGCCTTGAACTGAAACCTGTGCCCCAAGAACACACTTGTCTTGATATTCATGTCAACATTGAGGATGCAACTTCAATGGAGCTGTGCATTTCAAACATTGAGTTGACCGACTTCGAAGAAAGCAGCGCGGCATATGTTGCAGGTTGACTGGAGAAGAAGTGTTCAAAGGAGTTGAGGTTTGAGAATGAGGATGAGCTTGTCAGCAGTGAAGCAATAGATTTCATTGAGATTGTGTCAAGAGGCTCATTGGCTATTCCACATGCGTCCACTTTTGAGCTTGCATGCGACTTGGGCTCAAATTCGTGAAGGAGGCTCGACAACGTGCGTGCTGTCGGGACAGACTGCTGAAGATCCTCAAGACACTGGCGGGATTTTGTGACATTGACATCACCTGCACAAAGGTCTACACTCACCTGTCTAATGTGCTGCTACATGGACTACACAAGCTGGATCGAGATCAGGAGAAGGAGACAGCACTCTACCAGACATCCCTGAAGAAGGCCCGGATGATGTAGCTCACTTGAAGGTAGACCTTCCTTGACCCTCCCACAACCCCCCACCCCTACTAACAACTGCTATTTAAGTTGTGAATGACTAGAGACTTTCTTCTGTCTCTCTCCTTGTTTGTGTACTGCATTTCTGTCTACTGCCCCCTCTCACACACACTATCTCACAGTAACACACATTCTCTCTCTCACAGATACACACATAGTATACACACTTTCTGTCTCTTTCTCCCTCTTTCTGTCTGGCTGGTTGTGTGAATTGTTGGATAAACAGAATCACAACTAGATTTCTAGGCCATGTTTGACTGCTTTCTATTTTATTACTGGGCGTCTCCGTTTGACAGTGCTGCAGGTGTGGCATTGAAAATCTAATTTTAAATTTGAACTTTAACAAACAAACTTAACATGTTAGTTTTAGATCCTTTTTATTCATTTAATCTGATTTATGTTAATGAGAAGAGTATTTTGTTGAATGTATGTTGGTCATTCAGTCCCTTTAACCGATAAACATGCAAGAAAGTGATCATTCACTTCAGTCAAGTGTTAATAGAGGTTTTAATGCACATCCGGCATTTTGTTTTCTAATGGGAGGGAAAAAAAGCACCAAAATGACTTTTTTAATTAGCAAAATGTCCCCCTATAAGTACAAAATCAGAAAACTGCTTGTTTATGTTAACCATGATAGTATACTGTTATCAGTATGATGGCCTTTGCTAGCCCA
>JAWQFJ010012573.1:92500-98071 GCA_034096865.1 Theodoxus fluviatilis | reverse complement strand
GATGCTTGCGTCATCGATAATCCCGTGTGTGACGTCATTCTGGGTAGGATTCCGGGAGCTCAGTTCCACTGCGCAGACGCCAGAGATAATGGGGGCTGTGCAGACGAGGGCAAAGGCTCAGGCTGAGGTGAAGCCCTTTCCTCCTCTACTTACGGCTAGACATCACCCCTCAAAGGATGCAGGCATTGCAAAGGTCGGATGTGTCCCTTAACCCATGCTTCCAGAAGGCCAAAGATCAGCCTCGAGAGGAGGGATCTCGAATTACCGTGTCTTTGCAGATCGGAGACGATCTTGTATCCCGACCATTGACTCCCCAGTCTCATGGCTCGATGAGTTGTCAAGTGGTGGTTCCTGTGAATATTGTGGGCCCCTTCACTCCTCCGTCCAGGGGAGACAAGTGCGTCCTCGCGTTGGGCAAGGGGGCCACGCGCTGTCCGGGGGCCGTGGTGCTGCGCTTGATTGAGACGGCGGCCGTGGCAGAAACACTGGTGTACGTTTTTTCAAGCACTGGAGTGCCCGAGGAAATGCTGCCAGACTTAGGGTCGCAGTTCACGGTATTTGACGGAGGTTCCATCTCCTACCGAGTGAAGGCCGCTGGAATTCGCGGGCGGATATGGTGTCCCGGATTAGGCCAGAGTGAAGCTACACAAGTTGTAGAAACTTGTTCGGCTTGATGGGGGGGGGTTGTTACGAATCGAATGTGCGGAATGGGGTGTGCACGTGGCTAGGTTTTGACTGTGATTATTTTTAGCATGAGTTCATGACGTAGTGACTGAGCAGTGTTCACCTGTAAGCGAATGATCTGATTGATTGTATATTTGCCGAGTGAAAGCCGTGTACGACACTCGAGCGAATGAACCCCAATGCGTCGGGTGAGTGCTGATTTTATCTGTATCCTTCTACCTTGTAAATACCGCGGATGTATGATGATTGCTAGGAAATGAACGGATGAGTGAGTTTGTGTTATTTTCAGGGTTCTTTGGATAGCGGATGCTTGGAGCTGTACTGGCGGGGGCCTGTGCGAAGACTGTCGGCGAGGAGCCGAGGAGCATTGTGAAGACTGTCGGTGGGGACTTCTTAGCGCTGGAGCTTGAGCGTCTGTAGACCGAGTGTCGGCGGGGGCCGCACGTTAGCTCCTGAGAGCCCAGGTGTGGACCGGAGCTTGCGAGAGATGTGTGTTGTGTGTGCCGAATATACTTCTTCATAAATCTGTGCTGGTGTTTGTGTTTTATTTTTTATTTTCATTGTGCGGGCTAGGCTAACCCGAGGCCCAGTTAGCCGGTCCGTAACAATAAACTCCAAAAGAGTCTTGATGAAATATGTTGCTGGTGTCTTTCAATTCATATGGTCCTCAACCCGTCCAAAACCAAGTATATGGTGATAACCACAAGGCAAAAACATCAACTACATCCTTTGTCACCCCCACTCGCACTTGATGCTGGGCCGATAGAAAAGGTGAAAGAACACAAAGTGCTTGGGGTGATAGTAGAGTGCGTCCGAAGTCGCTATTAATTGTGGTGTCTTGTGAACGCCGAAACTAGTTGAGGACGTCCAGCCTCATATCAGGGTAACTATCATGGTTACCAACATTTGAGTTCCCCGTCCTTGCATTCAAGTCACCACAGATGACGATAGAACAGTCCGCATATCGTGCAAATAACTGCAACAGACCTTCCTCAAGTATATAAATGCCTTTACTCTCACTCAAGTTGGCATAATACGGTGATCCCATGGGTGGAACGTATACGCACACAACTAAAACGCCTTTTTCAGAATTGAACAATTGCCGACAAAATCTAAATGCTAATAGGTTATCCAAATCGCAAGTGACGTTGTCAACCCAAGAGGAAATATCATTACTGATTAGATAAATTATCCTCCCCCCCCGATCTTTGACCTTGTATGGACAGTTTTTGAGCAGGAGAAATAAAAAATTTGAAATTATCTAAATGACTACTAGTTTTGAAATACTCCAGAAAAGTTTCGACTAAACATATGAAATGAAAACGCTGAAGGTATGGCAAGAAATCTGGATAGTCGAACTTTGTGAGGAGACCGTCAACATTCCAACTCGAAACCGAGTACTACCTGGAGGATCGTTGACATTTGTGATAGCACCTTGACCGGTCTCCTAGCTGGGACCCGCTTGCTCGCGAAATCTTGCCAGGGAACGGGTGAGGTACCCTCTACGACGCGCATCTTGGCCCGATCCGGCTCTACTCTGGCTCTGGCTGAAGACTTCACCAGAAGAGAGCTCTCCGCGACCAACCTCCCTGGCCTCGAGAAGCTGGGTTCTTTGTCTGACGGTCCTGTCTGAGAAAACTCCGATTTCTTTCTTCCTGAACTCGTCCCGGCCATGCAGAATTGTGTACCTGTCTAAGCTCCGGTTCATGCAAGCGATCAACGGCCTGCAGGCGGCCGTAAGCCAGCATCGGGGTGAAATACTTCCCATGGAGTGAAGTTGGTGCTGGTACTTGACTGTATGCTTCTGAATTAGCTTTACTATGTTTCTCCCCTCAGGTAACAGACATCGTCACAACCAGATATATGAGGACAGGAAATGCCCCTTTTGTCTAGAAGTCGATGATTAAGATCATGTTAAACTGTACTACCAATGCAGATCTTCGAAGGAAGTATCTCCAAAGACACGTTTACAAAGGGACATATTGTACATAATTATGCACACCTAATGAATTCACCAAGTACAACATCCATAAGAGATGTGATCATGTATGTGCACTATGCACTCAATCTTCGGGAGAATAAACTTACCCTCCAAACTCATACTTCAACAGTGCCGGTAATTGTAATCACGTAATTGACCTGTGATATTATTTGTGGAAGGCGGTCGGCCTAGAGACAAAAACGTCTGACTTCTTTCTCTTTCTCACGCAAGCTTTTTACAAGGTGCCACGGGAATGAATCTTTTAATGAGCTTGTATATATACTATTTTAAAATGGAATGTTTTAATAAGTCTGTATTAAGCATAGCAGACAAGAAAATGTGCACAGTGTTCACGTCCACAACTTGTGTAAAATGAGGAATGTTTTCATGTAAGTCTACATGTATTATATCATATCGCATTTTTCAACTATATATTGATCTGTTCGGGTGGTCAGCCTCAATAAAAGTCAATCCATCAATCAACGTCAATCTCTTCTCTCAGGTGTCAGGAAAGGACTACTCGAGCGGGACCTTGATTGGAGGGTAATGTGCAGAGCGGTTTGCTACATAGACATGAGTGGTAATTAGCTGCATACAACCACACCTTTAGCCCGATGACCAGGGGGGAATTATGTGCGCTTTAAGCTTCCATCAATGGGTGGAAAAGTCGCAATGTAAAAAGGAGCACCTTGACCTTACCTTTAAACTTTCATCTTTCACGTTCAGCATGGGGAACCCAAGAGCGTACTCCAGCATCGATCGAAAGTGTTGGGCCTTTATTTAGGAGTCCGATGTAACCCATAAAAAAAAATTCTATAGAAATCTATAGAAATTTCTATAGAATTCTATAGAAACTTCTATAGAAATTTATAGAAATTTCTATAGAATTCTATAGAAACTTCTATAGAATGCTATAGATTTCTATAGAATTCTATAGATTTCTATAGAATTCTATAGATTTCTATAGAAATCTATAGAAATTTCTATAGAAAACTTTTATATGGGAATTTCCGGCAAGTACAGAAACAACACACTCTCAGAGCAGACAAAGGTGGACACAGAGAAGTAATTCGGGATAAGCAGTAATTGGCAGGAAGGCAGGAGTCGATGCGAAAGCAGATCAGCAGTACTTGCAGTGCCTGTTTTCTTGAACTACGCCGCATTGCATCCATTCGCCAATATCTTTCTGACACGGCGTGTGTTAGACTGGTCACTGCCAGGGTCACTTCAAGGCTGGATTATTGTAATTCAGTTTTGGCGGGTCTTCCAGCAAAACAACTGAACCGTCTGCAGCGCGTTCAAAACAGCGCAGCACGTCTCGTGCTGAGGAAGGGAAAACGCTATCATGTGACACCCATGCTTAGGCATCTACACTGGCTTCCCGTGAAATTCCGCTGCCAGTACAAAATTGCTGTTTTGGCCTACCTTCATTTTGATGGTACTTATCATGTGTATCTTTCGGCATCCCTTCGCATATAACAGCCATCCCGTTCTCTCCGTGCAGCAAATGAAAAGCTTCTCAAAATTCCTAAACGTAGTACAAAATATTTTGGTGAGTGTAGTTTTAGTTTCAATGATCCCTCTGTCTGGAACTCGCTGCCGGCTGGCCTGCGTGACTATTTTACCTATTTTTAAGTCGCAACTGAAGACTCACATGTTTCGACTGGCTTTTGTTTGATTTTTCTTCTCATGATAATATATGTTGTTGTATCCATTCTCAGGTTTGTAAGTTGTATTATGTTTTGCATTATGTTGGTAAGCGTGTTGATGAATGTCTGAGTATGAATGTGGTTATGTCAGCGCATTGAGTTGTACAGAAGTGCGCTATACAAATGCTATTCATTAATAATAATAATAATAATAATAATAATAATAATAATAATAATAATAATAATAATAATAATAATAATAATAATAATAATAATAATAATAATAATAATAATAATAATAATCATGAAACTAAAACTACGCTCATCAAAAGATTTTGTACTATTATTGTATTATTTGTATTATTATTATTTTTTATTATTATTTGCTCGTCCCTGCAATGACCTCTTCATCAGTCGTGAGTTTGCATGGGTGAGGGGTGGAGGTGAAGGTTGAATGGGGAGGGGGTTTAAAGGATGGGGAGGAGGGGTGGGTGGGTGGTGACGTGTGACGGCGTATGGTTTTCCCGACTTCAGTCCGAGCATTGAGAATCGCGCACTGCTGCAGCGATGACGGATGTAAGACCGATGGTTCTGGATCTATAAGAATAGTGAATGACGTAAATGTTCATATCTACTCTCCAAGGTAAGTTCTCTCTGTTTCCTTCGTTCCTGAACCTGTTCAGTTTCGAATAGTGTTGGTGGAGTAAAGGATTTTCAAGAGTAAATCAATGCGTAGTGGTAGTCAGCAACACACTTGCCTAAATTCCGTGCGAAACTGGGCGCTAATTGGTCACGAGACGTAACTGATTTCACACACGGTTCTGTTGAATAGGACTCATTGTATCCTTGCGCATCGTTTAGATACCGTCCTATTTATATATCAGATTGAGACATGTTCTCCACAGGAGATGATTCTCTTGCAGAGTGTTAGAGCGAAGAACTGCTGCGCCCAAACTTTCCGCGGTGCCGAATTTCTCAACAGACTTACAGCATAAAACCCCCAAAAATGTGCACACCACTGAGTTATGTGATAGTATCATCAAAAATGTCTTTGTTATCAACTACCTGAGCAGCACGCAGTTATTCTACAAGCAATCAGGGCCGTGTTGTGCACGGGATGTTTTGACGGTCCTTAGCAACCGTCCGCCTCCAGATGCTGTGGCAATGCCATGGCAGATCAGACCATTTGGGGACAACGTGCAGAGTGTGGCTATGGAGTTCTATTGTGGCTATAGAGTTCTATTGTGGCATGCGACA
>JAWQFJ010012573.1:85000-87500 GCA_034096865.1 Theodoxus fluviatilis | reverse complement strand
AATGAGAGATAGAGAATGAGAGAGAGAATGAGAGAGAGAATGAGAGAGAGAGAGACAGAGGGATAATGAGAGAGAGTGAGAATGAGAGAGAGCGACAGAAAGAGAATGAGAGAGAGAGAATGAGAGAGAGATAGAGAGATAATGAGAGAGAGAAAATGAGAGAGAGAATGAGAGAGAGACAGAAGGAGAATGAGAGAGAGAGAATGAGAGAGAGACAGAAAGAGAATGAGAGAGAGAAAATGAGAAAGAGAGAGATAGAGAGAGATAGAGAGATAATGAGAGAGAGAAAATGAGAGAGAGAAAGAGAGAGAGAGAGAGAATGAGAGAGAGACAGAAAGAGAATGAGAGATAAAATGAGAGAGAGAGAGAGAGATAGAGAGATAATGAGAGAGAGAAAATGAGAGAGAGAGAGAAAGAGAGAGAGAGAGAACAGTTTATTGGGAAGGCCTCCGGGGCATTCCAAGTCCACTATGAGCAATCAATGGGTACCAAAATATAGAATGTGGAAAATTTGTGTCTTATTACCTGGAAGTTTGTACCCGATCCTCCAAAAAGAAAATATTGCATTCATGACTTCTCAGCTAAAAATATACGTGGAAAAGCCCTGTGTAAATATACAGTTGTAGTCCTAGTTACAATATCACTATTGTTACTCAAAGTTATCATTGGATTTACAGTAGATTGAGCAAGGTATACCCGCAAGTAACGTTCTCTTAAATCCTGTAATGCAGGACATTCCAACATGAAATGAAATTCGTCTTCATCTTTTTCTAAACACAATGGACACAGTGTTTCGCATGTTTCTTTCATGTATATACACATTTATGAATGTACAAGTCGGAAATACCCATCCTGAATCGAACAGAAATATCCCTGTATACCTGTTTATCAATTGTGCTTAGGTAGTTTTCGACTACACACTCTAGTATTATTTTTTGTAAAAGGAATACCTATCGCTTCCTGTCAGTCTATTCATCCACTGAGTACGAAAATGGACAATCACTCTCTCTCATGATCTTTAAAAAAAATGTCATTTGCAGTGGCCTGGTTCAACAAAGCACTATCAGAACCAAGCTTCATCAACAAATCCCTACCCACTGTAGTTCACGAGGTGCAGTGCCATGGTAGACTTCACATCATGCGAGATACTTTCTCATTATCCATTTTTGAGATCTATAAGCAGTTTTAATGCCTCTGAGTGTGGCATTGGTGTACAATTGAAAACGACCCGTTTCGCCATAGCATATTAAATTGGGGGTACGGGATGAAACATTCGAAAATAATTTGATACCATACAAATGTACACCCTTTAAAACCCCGCATTTATTAACCCCCCGAACCTTTACTCCATACAGCAACATCGGTATACTTTTGAGCATCGAACAGTTCGAAAATTAGGAGGTTCCTACATACGCAAACTTCCTTAAGGTCCTATGCATAATAGTTAGAGCGGATCTTGTTCTACACGCCAGATCTGCCGGACAAGAACGTATTCAAACTTTGGACGTGAATTTTATTTATTAAAACGTTTGTTTTTGTAGTGTTTGTGACAAGGCCTAACCTTTCTGAAACTTTCTTCAGAAAATTGATTTGGATTTTGCAGTCCAGTTGCCGTATCCGAGAAGACTACCACATCGTCCGCAAAAAGTAGTGTGCACCATGTACAACCTAGGAGCATTCTGCATGAGCTGCACACCATATCTTACATTTCCACATATTTCATCTACTAAAGAATTGATCATAATCGAGAACAAGAGAGGACAATTTTACATCCCTGTTTCAGTCTTATCAAACTCAAAGAACAGAGACTGCCCCTGACCCCCGTGCACGCAGTATTGCACTGATTGATACATCGATGTAAGTATTCGGAGTAATCTCCCTTGCATACCATTTCTATGCAGATTATCCTTCGAAACAAGGCGATCGACTAAACCAAATGCTTTATAAAAAGCAAGCAAGACGTTTACTGTGTCTATTGAGAAATTTTTGCACTATGCCATACAACACAAAAACATTTTCTATCGTGGAATATCCACTCCCTCAGTAAGCATTTCTCTTCAGACCAATTAGGTAGTCTTTTATTCAATAATTGGACAAAAATGTAATGCCATTCCATAATAGTAATCAGGTAAATAATAGCTCCCACCCTTGTACACAGGATGAATAATCGACTCCGACGAAAGGCGAGGAATACACCCGACACATACATTTCATTGAACAGTCGTAACAAAAACGGCTGTGTGAGTTGATGTCACGGTTGGGGCTAGGTGGTATGGCTCAACCAGCAACCGGACAGTAAAAAGAAATTAAAACAAGGGAAAAGTTTTCCTCGGTCACTAATCACATAAATTTAAGAACGGAGACGCTACAAACAGAATTTTACATAAAACAATTAACTCATACAGACATATCTTCCAATACAAATACTCATTCATTACATGAAAAGACAAATGAAAATAAATGAAAAGAAGAAACAAAAACAATTATTACAGATAAAAAC
>JAWQFJ010012573.1:75000-77500 GCA_034096865.1 Theodoxus fluviatilis | reverse complement strand
CTGCTTAGGACCGGCTTTGTCGAAATAATGGCCTGCCCCTCTGACGATAATGAACTGATAGGGTAGCAGGATGAGTGATTCTAAGACCAAAAAAAGTTTATATCAGCTTCTGTAGTTACTGGAGTACATCCAACCCCCTCCGGCAGATGAAGCCGTGCTTCAGAACTTGATAGGAAAGCCACAGCCTGAATGACGGCTTCTCTGCGTCACTATTTCAGTGGATCATGTTCCCAGGATTAAAGTTTTCTTAGACATCTTATTAATTTTCTTCCATTTTCCACTTTCATTTGTTACGGTTTAGGCGTGATAAGGACGTACTGCTTGCTCTCTTCCGCCAACAGAAACGGTACCTCCCTGAGCTGAAAAGCAACGGTGATGCACAGTTACAACTTTTGTTCTTTACTTTGTCTCTCCTGGACTTTTTGTATCACACGCGACAACCTTATTTACTCTACTCACCTTTGCACTATCTTTTAAGATCTATGTTCAAAAGCACAGTTGTTTTGGTTCCTTGCATTAATTATACAGAATGTCAAAGCCAATTAAAAAGCTGACACTACCTGCCTTCGATTGGTAGGTTTTAACTAATTAATGCCGTGGTAAACAAACGTGGTGGTTGTAATTTTAGCTGAAATAGATGAATGTTTGAGATAGATGTACATTCTTATTGACCTTAAAATTAACTTTAAAAATACTCCAAAGAGTTTTTGACAGTCCACTTGATTAAGTTAATGAGAATGAAAAAATAGTTAATGAGAATGATTTTGCTTTTCGAAAGGAGCGTTTCATACATTGCCGATCACTGAAACTGCACATTGCTTTACTACCTGTTCTCAACCAACCATCCACCATTTCCTCGTCAAAGAGCAACGAGCTCTAGTCCAGAATACCCACACAGTCTCCCCGACATTGGCAGACACGACCAGGCATGATTCGCTCCAGAGCTTCATTACGCGCTCATCTGACACGCCCTGTGAGTTTCCGAAAACTTGCAGTGCAGTGGCATGCGTGCTGGGATGATGAGGCGAATGCACACCTCCTACGGCTCTCGCTCCAAACAGATCCCATGCATCTCCATCGAGTGCACAGCCAGCTACCGTGAACTGCTTTGGCGGGAAGGGCAGATCTTTCTCAGCCGCTGACGACGTTGGGCGCCATGAGAGAGAGAGAGAGAGAGAGAGAGAGAGAGAGAGAGAGAGAGAGAGAGAGAGAGAGAGAGAGAGAGAGAGAGAGAGAGAGAGAGACAGACAGACAGAGACAGAGAAAGAGAGAGAAGAGAGAGATAGAAGAGAGAGATAGAGAGAGAGAAGAGAGAGAGAGGAGACAGAGAGAGAGAGAGACAGAGAGTGAGAGAGAGACAGAGACAGAGACAGAGAAAGAGACAGAAAAGAGAGAGATAGAAGAGAGAGAGAGATAGAGAGAGAGAAGGGAGAGAGAGAGAAGAGAGAGACAGACAGACACACAGACAGACAGACAGAGAAAGAAAGAGAAGAGAGAGAGAGATAGAGAGAGAGAGAGAGAGAGAGAGAGAGAGAGAGAGAGAGAGAGAGAGTTCATAAATTCTGCTTTAATTATTAATCGGAGAGCAGCACGCTTTCGCCATCACGACTAATCTGGCAGCATATGGCGCCTCGGCACACGCCCTGACGCCTCGGCACACGCCCTGACGGCAACACGAAACACGAGAAGTGCAACCGACATACATCATCTCTGAGCATCCATGACAGGCATGATGAGGGGGTGGGAGGAGTCGGGTTGGGAGAGGGGTGGGTTGGGATAGGGTGTGGTGTGGTTTAGGGGTGGGTTGGGATAGGGTCTGGGTTTGGATAGGGTGTGGTGTGCTTTGGGGGTGGGTTGGGATATGGTATGGGTTGGGATAGGATGTGGGGTGGAATGGGGATGGGTTAGGATAGGGTGTGGTGGTTTGGGAGTGAGGTGGGATGGGGGTGGGTTGGGATAGGGTGTGTGAAAGGATGGGGGTGGCTTGGGATGGAGGTGGGTTGAGAGTGTGGCTTGGGGGAAATGCAGGGAGTAAATATCCTGCGGTAACTCATCCCAGGTATAAAATCGTTAAGATCTGAAACGGAAGAGATGAGAAAGACGAACAAAGCCCACGATGCAAATTACAGATGACAACTGTCATTCCGTATCGTTGGTTTTGTCGGAACTGTTGACATGTTTATGTTTTTCCATTTTCATGATGCAAACTGAAACTGCCACAGAGCAGTGCTCTCCGTCCTTGAAAAATGTATGACGGCATGTGAGGGTCGCGGAGTTCAAGTGTTAGAGCATGTATGCAGTGCATACAGTGTCCTTATTACGTCCATTACCAGAAATTTGAATGCAAAAGTTCCTGTAATTATTAATCATACTTGTGTTGTATTTTCGTACCAGTTACTTGTAAAAAAAATTCACAACAGAACGCCGCCATTAAACTGTAACAGCTTCGGTACAAATAAGTATCTACACAGCAGCCACATTTCACATCACCCTCGCACGA
>JAWQFJ010012573.1:55000-70000 GCA_034096865.1 Theodoxus fluviatilis | reverse complement strand
ACACACACACACACACACACACACATACACACACACACAGATACATATTCGAATACACTCGCGCGCTCATGCACGCTCACACACATTCATACACATGCGCGCGCCCACCCACCCACACACACACACACACACACACACACACACACACATCTCCTTAAGCGATATGTAAGAAAACCCTTACTAAATTTCTTCTTACTGTTACGAATCGAATGTGCCGAATGGTGTGTGCACGTGATTGTGTTTTGACTGTGATTATTTTTAGCATGATTTGGTGACGTAGTGACTGAGGAGTGTTCACGTGTGAGTGGATGATCCGATTGATTGTATATGCCTATTTGCCGAGTTAGAGCTGTGTGCGACACTCGAGCGATCGAACCCCAGGGAGACGGGTGAGTGCTGATTTTATTCGTTATCATTCTATATTGTAAATACCGCGGATGTATGATGATTGATAGTGAAGGAACGGATGAGTTAGTTTGCGTTGTTTTCATTGTTCTTTGGCCTGGTACGAGACCCAGAGACGCTATCGGAGGCTCGGAGCTCTACTGGCGGGGGCCGGTGTGGAGACTGTCGGCGGGGGCCGCTTGAGCGCTTGTAGCGAGATTGTCGGCAGGGGCCGCTTGAGTGTTTGTAGACCGATTGTCAGCGGGGGCCTGTAGCATGGAAAATCGTGTCCCGTGGAAAATCGTGACCGGAAGTCGTCGCAGAGTTATCTGCTCGGGACGTGCTGAAAATTCAACTCTAAAAAGAGACGGCACCCGCCACTCCGCCTGACTGACTTGGCACGCCCGGGGAGTTATGCTAAGATCCGGCCGCGTAAATATATCTGCGTTTTGTGACAAACGTCTTTCTCGGCGGTACTGTACTCCATGCACCTTAACGGTGCGCGTGATTCGGGTGTAATCTTAAGCTAAACGACGTTCCGAATGTTTCCGACTTCGACCATTTCAGCAGCGCCAATAAACATCGTTTAGCTTAAGATTACACCCGAATCACGCGGACCGTTAAGGTGCATGGAGTACAGTACCGCCGAGAAAGACGTTTGTCACAAAACGCAGATATATTTACGCGGCCGGATCTTAGCATAACTCCCCGGGCGTGCCAAGTCAGTCAGGCGGAGTGGCGGGTGCCGTCTCTTTTTAGAGTTGAATTTTCAGCACGTCCCGAGCAGATAACTCTGCGATGACTTCCGGTCACGATTTTCCACGGGACACGATTTTCCACGCTACAGGGCCGCACGTTAGCTCCTGTGAGCCCTGGTGTGGGCCGGGGCTGTTGAGTGATTGTGATTGTGGCAAATACACTCATTTATATATCTGTGCTGGTGTTCGTGTTTTTTCTTGTTTATTTTCATTGTGCGGGCTAGACTAACCCGAGGCCCAGTTAGCCGGTCCGTAACACTTACTCAAACAGCTGTAATGCTTTTCGTGATCAATGGCTTTACATAGCCTACAAAGACTGATAGACTGCAAAACTATTCTTTCGTTTGTTCGTTCATTCTTTCATGCATTCATTCATTCATCCATTCATTCATTCGAGTCTTAATACCGACAGCTTTTGGAGTAAAGCAATCGGATTTTAAAAATAACAATTTGTTACATACCTTCAACAGTGCAAGTGCGAGGGTAGGGCCTTCAAACTTCAACGAGATTATTTTATTCTTATCATTACTCAAACTCACTGCGGATAAAACTGCTTGATTGAAATTGATCTTTTTGGCGCGTGCCAGTCATTCGCGCATCGTCTGCAATTGACGGAATACGTCACGCATGCGAAAGCGCAGCGGCGTTTAGAATTCCTGGACAAACTTTGCAGTCCGCTATTCACGGGGTGAATAACGTAACCAGGGGCGAAATGTTGCCACACCCCATAAAACGCAACTCCTGGCAAAACCCGGTTTTTTTCCCTCTGTAGCTCCTCTGCCTCTCGACGCGTTTCGCATGAATCATAATACCGGGCCATGGCCGGAATGGAATCGGCAAATTCTGTCTGGGGAGCTAATTCTGTTTATGGATATAAACATCGTGAGCAGTCAGGCACGGCATTTTTCAAAATAGAGGAGGCAGCATAAAATCATATTCCCCTGTCAGGGGCCGGGGACGCGACGCGCCCAATCAGCGAAATTTACGACGAGAGATAAATCAGGGCGCCTACGGGAAGGGTCGGAGCGTCCGGCTTTGAAAATGGCCTTTTCCAGTCCAGGCGAGGAGAGCAGCCATCGCCGGCGTCTCCTCTCCCTCCCTTCCTCCCTCCCTCCCTCCCTCCCCAGAATGGTTGGAGAGACGGCCTTATTGAAATAGATGTAGCGCCGTTATCCGCGCCCGAGGAAAATAAATCTAATACGATGGGCAGCACAGTGCTGGCTTTCTACCCCGGGCAAGAGCCGACGTCGTGGGGTAAGTAACTGGAGGAGACCTAAGCCTGCCAGAGGACTCTGGGAGAGAGGAGATGGAGGAGATCTCCGAGGAGGATTGCGGGACTTTGTCGACAGCTTTGGCCTTCATCTCCATCCCAGGTCTCCGATCGGAAGTGCCACTAATGGAGTCATTTAGCGCCAGCACTCGCCAAGTTTTACCTTGTTTGCCGCGCATTGGTCTCCAGCCCTCTCCCTCCCACTTGTCCCTCCTTGGCACGTCACAAGCAGAGTAGCATTCCCTCGTTTTCTGTTGTATGGAGTTATCTCCCCTGGCAAAAAAGTACTATTTTCAGCCGCCTGGCGGCCGACGGTGAACTCTCGCTTTTGTGATGGTTGACATTTTCCAGGTGTGGATTAGGCTCCCGCCTCGCAAAGCCGTTTGTTGTGAATCAGACTAATTACTCCACTCCGTTTGCTCCCAGGCAGTGGCTGGATGTGGGGATTCGGGCGGGGGTGGAGTTTCATAGGAGACGCCCTCGCCCATGACAGCTTTTTCTTCCCAGGTCGATCTTTAGTGCTGTCCCAGCTGTTTTCTCTGTCCGATTTTCTTATTGTTGTCAGACTTTCCTTTGTCGATGACATCCATGATTTTTTTGGCATAAAAATTGTCCGTGTGTGACGATATATAAAAATGGAGAGGCTGTTTTAAAACGTTTGCGTCATACCGAAATGCTGCTGCTGGTGCTGCTGGTGGTGCTGCTGCTGCTGCTGCTCCGAGACCCCCAGTAGCTTATTTACAGGAAAGGTACGACCTCATCTTTGATATCATTCTAATAAAGCAATACATTGAAAGGGTCATGTTAACGCTCCATATCTCAAAGAGACGCAGATATGTTTAAATGGTAATAATCGATAGAATCGTAGCTTAGTACAATACATAATCATCGCTTTCAAAACCAGTTTGTGGACGTCCTCTTTTCCTCGCCGTAGCAGTCGCTGCTTCACGGTAGCCAGCGTTTAATTCGATAACAACTTCAATAAATTTCATTTCGTAGCGTTCTATATCCAGGCTTCACTGTGAACATGTATCGACATACCTAATTACGTCATGCAGAGTATGTTTGACTGAAAACAATTGCACTTTGCATGTGCAATTCAGAACAATGGCTTACTTAACATTGCCATAGGGATGCAGCACAGTCTCACATCAATGTCCTGGTATAATTCCCATTCGTCTGTTATTTCTCACATCATTTTCACCAGGTATATTATGATCTTATCTTTTTAACCAGGACAATTTTTTTCCCATGGGAAAAAATATCCGACAAATTAATGTCCTGGCTTGACCTCAATTTACTTGAACATCATCACTTTGCTCTGTCTGATCAGTGCATTAAAGGCATTTTACTTGATAACCATCTCCAATTTGAATTTGGGCTATAGGATCAAAAGGACATGTTTCTCTTGGGAAAAAACACAGCGTCAAGTCGACATTTCGGCATGTCTTCAACTTCACTTTGGCGCGCGCGCGCGCGTGTGTGTAAGTGTATGTGTGTGTGTGTGTGTGTGTGTGTGTGTGTGTGTGTGTGTGTGTGTGTGTGTGTGTGTAATGTGTATGTTTGATACAAATAGTTTAAATCGTACTCTTACGGGCCTAGTCCTTTATAAGATTTGGCTCGGGTACGCCTCGTAATGCCGATTTTTTTACCAGCATAGTTCTTCTCGAAGTACAGACGCCGGATAAAAATTTATGCCTTCACATGGCCTCTGTTGGCATGGAGCAAACGTAATTTCCTTTTATCAAATTACATATGTGCGGCAATCTTCCATAAGAACCAAGATCGATATAGTGGTTTTTCCCTTTCAGGCGTTGAACTCTAAAAGTTAAAAGTCAGCACATACATTTTTAAGAATACCACACTATCAGTGATTTGGTAAAGCGTCGGGCTTGCTTTGCCTGTGCTCCTTCACTTCACTGGCAAATCTGAAAATAATTTACAACCTTTGCAATTCCTCGCACACTGTTTCGCCTTGGTCGCCTCTGCATTCTCGGCCCAGTCAAAACGATAAATTTCCTTCAGCAAAAAACAAAAAAAGGAGAAAACCTTTGGACTCAATATTAATGTCTGGGCATGACCCCTATTTGTGTGTAGCACCCTCGCAGCGGTGGCCCCGACTCTTCCCCCTGCCATCTCCATTTCTCTCTTTGGCGTCCGGGCACGATCGGCTGGCGGTCAGGCATGTCCACGGCGTTCCGAAAAAAGAGCCAGAGCAAACACACACGTCGAAAACGAGATGTCGAGGAGCGAACAGAAAAGCTGCTCCACGTCACGGAGTGGTCAGGCGCATGCCCGGACATGCGCAGTACGTCACGATCGACCTGCTTCCGGTGGCTCTCCCGACCCCCTCCAAGGATCATCCTGGACAGGAGTCAGGGAAGACGAGATGCGTCACCCAGTCGATGACGTCATCTTTGACGTCTCCTGTGACGTGGAGAGGGCAAGGTTTCCTAGGAAGGGCGGCCTGTGTCGAAAGCAAACGTTTATGTTCCACGTTCGTTTCCTTCAGAAGAAAACGAATGCCTCGACAAACTTCCCTTTCCGCACTTTTCATGCGATATTTCAGTGAGAAAGTAGCTGGTACTCCACCTTCATTGAGCAAGATTTTCATTTTTAAAACCTATAGCGTCTTCGCAATTTGAAGCAGTAGCATTTAACACGTGTTTGCTCGATACAATGTGCTCGACTCGTTATCCGTGTTCAAAGGATGTTACGTTTGTCTCACGACTGGAAAGCAAACATGATTTATGACCCGTCACCAGAACATGAGGCTTTGAGCATCCTTTTCATATTTTGAGTTGTTTATATACAATCTACGAATAGAGGTATTAAGATTTTTAATGATGCAGAAATTATTAAATTCAAATGAAAATGGGTGAGACATGCTTGACCAATCACTGTAGTACCCAATAACGTCATTTTCATACATAATTTACGCCCGTAAAAAACAGAATCCTATTCTACATATTTTGCCAGGTGTGGGTTGAGATCATGTGATTAAGCATGAATAAACTTTGGTTTCTGTAAAGCAACTGAGTACGGCATAAAGGAATGAACAGAGAGCTCACGTTCATGTTTCAGAATCTGAAAAATCAATGGAGTCGACTCCTACTCATGTTCTCCTGAGACATCTGATGGATAGATGGATGGATAAAGTTGTACGGCCTATCAGCCTTTGCAGGCTATGTAAGGCCATGAAGCACGAAAATCATTATAGGAATGTAGAGTAAACCCAAGTCACAATGTCCCTATGTATTCGCCCCTTACGAATCGCGTAGGGAAACGCGGTGGATCTATTCTGACACCCAACCCACAGGAACCTGTGACATCATCAATCAAACCAAGGTACTGAAAGCCTCATTTTGTGGTGGCAAATTACAGAAAACGACATCACCTTTCTCCTTCAGGTTACACAACCATCAAGGGTTGCCTTTAAAACTTGCCCGTCTTTCAAACGGACACAATCCCGTACTCCTCCTTCGAACAGAAACCGAGAAAACAAATAGCTTCTCGCGTTGACGACCTGCACCACACAAGCAGTGCCCTAGGGTTCCATTTTTGCCAAATTCTTTAGCTTTCTCTCTCCCCACCCATCCTCTACTCATTCTCCAATCACTCCTCGTCGCGGCCTCTCTAGAACGTATCAATTCCTTCTTTCCCGACCGAGCATTGTCGGGGCTGGTCAGACGCGGGAGCCAGCGTGCAAGGGAGAAATACGACTCTGGCTGGAAGCTTTCTCGCTGGCACTACGGTCCGTTGGCCATGCCTCGTAAATCCTCGCGCCCTTCGTTTCTTCCACCGATGCCGGTTTTTACCATTACCCTAGCACCTCGGAATAGCAGTCCGACTCCTTGAGACCCTCAAGCCGAGGAAAAAGACAGATTGTAAATTTCGGCGGGGATCGATAGCAGGGACTCGGGTGGTGAGGGGGGACGTCGTAGATTATTATATATCATTCCAGGCTGATCGATGGGCATTCCATTCGATTGTGGGGACCGGAACCGGCCAGGACTTCCCCGTCGGATTTCTATCAAATTTTGGCCAATTCCTCCTCCCTTGAAAAACCTGCATCACGTGTGTCACCTGACTGTAATTGGAAAAAGTCCACCTCTAGGGCTTGCGTGGAGAGACAGAGGGGAGGGCAGAGGAGACAGCAAGGATGCAAGGGAGACTGGGAAAAGGGAGAGGAAAACGCTACGGGGGAAGGTGGGAGAAGGGGAGGGGAGAGGGGGGAAGGGGAGGGGAGAGGGGGAAAGGCGGGAGAAAGAGAGAGAGAGAGAGAGAGAGAGAGAGAGAGAGAGAGAGAGAGAGAGAGAGCGAGAGAGAGAGAGCGAGAGAGAGAGAGAGAGAGAGAGCGAGAGAGAGAGAGAGAGAGAGAGAGAGAGAGAGGGAGGGAGGAAGAGGCGTGGGGAGGTGCTAGTCACGCAAACAGAAGCCCTAGTCAACACAGAACATCCCCGAGACCCGCGACTCCGCTCTAATCCAATTCCTGCACGCCACTCGCGCAGGAAGCCGACACGCAAAATCATCTGCTGGCGAAATTACGGAAGGGGGAGTTGTTGGGGGAGGAGCCTGGAGATTGCTGGAGCGGGCCTTCCAACAAGATAGGAACACGGCTGACTTTCCGGCCACGTTCCACCTCCACAACACGGACCTCAGTTTGAGTATCAACCTTCCCCTCCCCCTCCCCGCCACTACCACCACCCAGACTTCCCCCCTCCCCCCTCCCCACCCCCCTCCCACCCCGCCAGACGCTGAGATGGTCCCTTGGGATGTCTGGGTACCCAGAAACAACAGGAAGACAAGGTGTAGACAAGAAGCACTGTGAAGATGAAGAATCACCCACGCACGTGTCGAAGGAGCGCTTGAGAGTGGTTACAGCTTGAGTGAGAAGAATACAGTGTGGAGGAAGAAGAAATAGGTTTGCTACTCAAGACGAAGAACAACTGTGGCTTTTTTTACATTGTTGTCCACATCGGCAGCCGTTGTTCTTAGAGTCATGGGATGTTAAGAGGTAAAAGAAATATCAGTCCTTGAATCTTGACATAGAAAGAACAGACGATATTGTAATAATTATAATATAAAAACACTTTACAGAGAAATATATCATGACGGAAACCGTTTACGATGACAAGATAAGCTCTTAAAGTAAGGTTACTATAAGATTTCCTGTCTCTTTGTCTGCCACATATGCAGCAAGTTTTGACACATTGATGGCTGCAAGGAAGAGTAAGAACGCAAAGTAATCGTCAATACGGACCGTAAGCCGAGATCGCTTGCCCGCTGTATCAACCCTTTCGGACAATACCGTGTCAATTTCGATTATTCCAAAGACAAGAGGATGTGAGCTGCCGTGGATTACTTTGCCTCCGAAGTGCGATCTCTATGAAGGGTCCACAGATCATGTGCCGCCAGCGAGCCATGGCAGAACTAAAGACCTGTAATCTTCCTCATTCACGGCACTCCTAGAAAACTCGACCCAGGGATGCCCCAGTGTTTATCAACACACGCCGCCTCGTTCCGCCGTCCGGGTTGCTATTGGATACAGCAACTTCCGGCTGTAGACCCTCTGCTTTGATTGGTCGATCTGTGAAGCAGGGGCCAGGCCGCTCGACCGGATGTCATTACGCGGGGTCGTGAGATGGCACGCGAAGGAAGACACTTGTCTGTCCGAAAGTAGTCCCCGGGTTAATAACGTCAAGTGAGATCGGGGCAAGGGTCAGAGGTTGCAGTGGTGGGATATATATATATATATAAGCGGTTTGAGACCCTGACAAAGGGTGTAAGTCGCTATAAAAAACCACACCTTTACCTTTTTATATATATATATATATATATATATACGTTCCGTGATAACCTTTCTTGCAACCTTTTTTCCGCACTGGGATGGGGTACATACCTGTTGCGTTCCACTTCACTCACCTAAGGTGGATCTCTGTCCGTCCCAGAATACAGTAGGTTGCACGCAGACGCCAAAAGTCGGGAAGCAGTGCTTTTCCGCACTTGGTGTGTTTGAACGCTGTAACTAGTGAGTCCTGCGGGAGCAAGGCACTGAGCTATATGATACTATTTGTATTAGATAGCTCAGTGGAGCAGAGCCACTGCCCGCCGTCTCAGTCATTGCTTCTTCTCCTCAAGCTGAGACGTACGTTCTTTCTCTACAAGCTCTGTGTCCATCAACGCCGTACGCCTCCAGGAATCCCAATCTTCTGTCGAAAACTCCTAGAGGTCAAAGGCGCCGACCCCTAGATTCAAACTGACCGTAAGGGTTGGATCGTCAGGGGAAATTAGTGAGGTCAAACTCAAGCCTAGTATTTAGTGATATGGATATTGTAGTGGACCTTGAAAACAAACTGAAGCCGATACTACCTGTTCTCGAATTAAGCAAATATGTAAGCGAATTGTTAAGTGGCTTTGTGTTTCGTACTAGAACTTTGCAGTCGGTGTTGTGGCTGAAAACTCCATTTAGAATGCGGTTTTCGGTACTTACAGACACGTGCAGTATTAGCAGCACTTCAAAAACACAGGAGTATCAATCATAAATGATTTGTGTATTTCAAGTTTTCCTCCTCTAATTCCCTTAAAACTGGCTCGCGTCGGGCAGAAATGTTTATGATCAGAAGAAGTTAAGACTGACGAGAAGTAAAAATATGACGTGGTGTATGAAGAAATGTCTGCAATAATGCGCTCTGTCGCAACAGTTATTTAAAACGACCTCATTCCATAACTGGAATTAAAACTCAAAGCGCTCGAGAACCTTCTGGGAATTCCCCCCCTTATAGCTAGAAACGTTTCCTAAATGGAAGCGACGTAGCTGAGCCGATTTCACGGATCATAAATGGGGCGTTCGAATTAACGAGCAAAGGGAGACCATCCAAGTTTTGCCTTGGCGACGGAACTGCATCGAGGCGAGATAGCTCTAACCCCTGGTGACTTATCTATGAAGAAGATAACTGTGATGGACGTGTAGTTATCTCCCTTGGAAGCTCTCTCGTGCTCCTATGTTCCCAGAAGGAAGTTCGATGCTCTGTGCAGTACAGAACCCATGCATTGACCGCCATGTCTAGTGATAGCATCCCCCGCAGGGATCTTCAAGTCGGGGAGTAGAGGTGTATGAGAAGCTAAGCCTCTTTTCATCTGGGACCAGACATCACGTATCTCGCCATCTCGGCTCGATCCTTGCAGGCCGCGCATGCTCAGTAGGGTCAGGGGAGATAATTCATCTGTTTCGGTATCACTGTGATCGGATGACCGCTCTCGTCCCCCTGCGAGACTCCCTTATGAAATTAAGATGGCCGACAGTGCAAACCCCTCGCGCGTTATCTCCCTTTTTGCGGGGCTCATTGGTAATTGAAACAAGGTTTTCGGACGCGCTGTGCCTCCGAGGAAGTCGTATCACCCTGGCAGGGGGTGCGTGGTCCCTCCTGTTTGATCGCACTCGGCAAATGGAGGCAGTGGATTCCAATATGACATTATCGCCCCATCACTTTCCAGGAAAAATCCGACTCCGAAAAGTGGGGTGGTGGACAAAGAGGGGGATAGGGGGCTTTTAATGCAGTTTTCATGCAGTTTCCATCGCTGCCCCCGTGTTTGTGGAGACCGACCTCGAGGTCGAAGATGCGTAGAAAAGACTGCACGGAAATGCAAATTCCGTGTGAGGTCAACGGGTCGTGGCAGAGAAGTCGAGAGGAGGTGACGTTTGTTGCAGATGCACGTGATTACTGTGAGCGCGCGCGATACAGTTTTGTCTGTTTTCAAGATGCCTTGCCACGTTTACACTGAGAAGATGAGGTCATCCATTTGCCCGCTATTCCGTGGATTCCGCCCGCCTTTTCATCCGTATTTGTTTAGCTTATTCATTTCTTGATTATATTCAGAATAAGTTTCACGTTATGGTTAGTTTCTTTCCTTTTTTTAAATTATAATTTTCATGTCATAAAAAGATGTTTGAAAAACTTTAAACCCGAAACGGCGTTGTTGATTTCATATCACACGAAATAAAGAGAACACCTGTCGAACTTTTATAAGTCTGAAACTGTCTTACCTGCGGCCAGCCGGCCTTTGCAGGTTTCCCCTCGTTGTTCTGCATTCTTATTCAGTAATTTTATTTGAAAATGTTTTGTTAAGAATGATCAGTTTAAGCATGATTTTGTTTACAAAGTTAGGTCTGGATGCTCAAAGATCTTCATGAACGACTGTCATCTACGTAAAGAATCCGGTGTTTCCTCTTGCGTTCATGTCAGCCATCTTGTTTCATTTTGTTACTGTTTTATTTGCTGAAAATACTTCATTCTTTCATTCATACACTTCACAGCATGTAATTCATATAGTGTTTAAAAGACTGCTTTATTCGATTGAGAATGTTGAAATGTGGATCCCTCATTCGCACGCTGTTGCTCCAGAAGTGATCACTCCTCTCACTGTTGCCAAGGGAGTCAAATGAGGATGCGAGTTATTACCGCCCGCAATGTCGTGATGCACATTGTAGGTGATCAACTTCCTTTCATCCACACAGTCGTTTTCTTGTTGTGATACGAGGGAACGCCACGGCTCATGTACAGCAAACTGTTTCTTTTTGTCGACGGATGAGTAAGTTCGTGTGACAGTCGACTGCAAAGAGTGCACAACAAGTCACGTGGAGGTGCACACTTGCCGCAACATCGAGGAGAGGACGGGAGATGCCCAATTGTCTTAAGCCTAACGCGTCTGCAAAGTTGCCTCTGTAGTTTTGATAGGGTTTGTGGTTTTTATGATAGTGAACATGCAAAGAGAAGAAAAAGAATAAGAAGAAGAAAGAATAAGAAGAAAGAATAAGAAGGAAGAGGATTAAGAAGGAGGAAGAAGAAGAAAGAAGAAGAAGAAGGAAGAGGGAAGAAGAAATAAGAAAGAAGGAAGAAGAAAGAAGAAAGAAGGAAGAAGAAAGAAGAAAGAAGGAAGAAGGAAGAAGGAAGAAGAGGGAAGGAAGAAGGAAGATGGAAGAAGAAGGAAGGAGGAAGGAGGAAGGAGGAGGGAGGGAGGGAGGGAGGGAGGGAGGGAGGGAGGGAGGGAGGAGGAGGAGGAGGAGGAGGAGGAGGAGGAGGAGGAGGAGGAGGAGGAGGAGGAGGAGGAGGAGGAGGAGGAGGAGGAGGAGGAGGAGGAGGAGGAGGAGGAGGAGGAGACGATGATGACGCCGCCGACGTCAGTGGTGGTGCTAGTAGTGTTGATGTTGAATCTACGATATCACTGCCAGCGAAAACATAAAATTTGAGGAGGTGGAAGCGGTCGGGGCAGAGGTATCACTTTTGGCGGGTGACTAGTGTTTTTGTAAGTGTCATCTAATGTGCAGTTGTGTTTGCATTTACAAGGAAAAATATGGCCTCTGTGTGCGTGTGTGCGTGTGTGTGTACGTACGTGTGTGTGTGTGTGAGTCTGTGTGTGTGTGTCTGTGTGTGTGTGTGTGTGTGTTTTGTATGCGAGCATTCCCGCGCACATAATATGTCTATGCACGCTTGTTTGCTTGTATGCATAAGGACAATTGCTCACGAGAGTCCGTGGTATACGCACACATCTAGAGCTTAACAAACATCATTTATCGCGCGTTTCTGCAGTTCCCAAGTTTGTATACTCGTTAATTCAGTGAAAATCCTCGTGAAACATCTATACCTAAAGCTCTGGCGCTCGCATCACAAAGCTTGCGAGGGAGACTTTTCCTGTCTTGACTATTGGCGTGACAGTAATAGCTTTCCCGTGCACATTTATTGGGCATTGTTCATGTCACAAGCGTAGTCTCCTCAGCAGTCATAGTTGAAAAAAGACAGATAAAAAGTAAAAGAATGTAACAAAGTTCACCTAGGAGTCATGTGAGTTTGCCCTCCTCTCAGACCGTTCACCTTCTGACGGCTTCCGGCACACCTGGCTTTAAGCGTCCGATAGCCATGCCAGACCCCAAACACTATACGGAAATACTGCTTTCGTTCACTGAAGACCTCCATGGATATCCCTGGTCGTCTTAAGTGCACGCTGAATATTTAAAAAAATCCTCAGGCGTAAATGAACTGGTCTTGCTCCAATCCTCGTCGCGAGATGGATTCAAAAACGTATCACGAACGTTCAAGCTGGGTATTCGTCGATCCTACTTCTTTGGGAAGGAAACAAATTGAATGCGAAAATCTCATCATGGGGATTCTTTGAAGCAGAGGATGTTTCTGTTGCTAGAGAGCCGGTATGTGTTGCCCGCTTTCACCGGATCGCTTTCTTCCTCGGCCTGGGCTGGCTTCCAGGCCCTCCCTTCACCTGGTGTTGTGAAAACTTTTCTTTGCCCTTCTGGCAGATGGCTCAGGTCATTCCGGACGTTGCCTGCTCCGCTCCGTGGCCCGAGGAAGACCTGTCTGTGTTGTAACCGTACCCAGCCAATGCCTTGTCCATCGTCAACGTGCGCAAGGTTGGATTCCCTCCATCGCAGCTTTGCTGAGGGGCTGGCTTGTCTTTCGTCGGGTTTTCATTACCTCAAGCGGAACGGAGATATTCGGGAGAGAAACTTTAGGGTCTGTAATATAAATTTGGAGGTGTTCGTCCGCGTGATAGAGTTGTTAACATATTCAATGATGTCGTTGATAGGTCGTTCTGTGGCAAACTGGAAAAAAGTAGTTGCTAGTCTTGAGTAAACATGTTTTATGTCTAGTGATGGATGTAGTTAAACTTTACAAAGCAGTAACCAAATATGTTGCATGCTTTCAATAGCATTTAGTCTGAAATAAATACGACACAAACTTACACACAAAGCTGATGCCAAACTTCTTAATCAAAATCTATTTTGAATATGTAAAAACTGTAAGTTCCTTATCGAAAAGTGTATGCACTGTTGAATTTTATTTTGTCTTGCTTTGTTACATTTTGTTTTGTTTTGCTTTGCTTTGCTTTGTTTTGCTTTATTTTGTTTTGTTTTGCTTTGCTGTGTTTTGTTTTGTTACAAGGAACTTGCGAAAGGGTGGATTGAAGTGCTGATGTTTCCATCACTGCATGGTGTTGAATATCGGCCTCGACAACAAATGCACGACTCAGTCTGGGGGTGAGGGTGGGGGTGGGGGTGGGGATAGGGATGAGGATAGGGATGGGGATGGGATCGGGTGTGGGGGTGAGAGTGAGGGGTTGGAGTAGGGTTGGCTCTGTTTTCACCACAGCATAATTTCCATCTGCTTGTTAGCATTCTTTTCCCAACGAACGAGAGCTGGTATTTAGCAAAAGCAGATGCAGCATGTTCCCATTACTGTTGTTGTAGAAAATGCACCGGCGTAAAATCGTGACTGCCACTTGTTTATAGGTGTGTCATCTTTCATTTTTTTCACTTGAGGCATTTGTCTTAAAAAGTACGAACCAAAATGAAGTCACGCACAACGTGTCAAGAGCAATACTCACTTCATTCACAGTTTTTTTTTCCTGTTCACGTATTCCACCAATGCTGACAGCTGTGTGACTTACTTCCATGCCAAATACGAGCTTCTACTACGACCGTCATCGAGTCACCTTGCCAAAAAGGAACTGAAGCACTGAAGGCATTGGGTTGATGATATTTTGGGTTAAAACTCCTCGGCCTCTACTCGCCTATTGAAACCTTGTCTTTTGACAGACTGAGATAGGCCAGCAAACTTTGGGGTTCAAAGATGTGGGAGGCGTAGTGCCGCGGTTATAACAGTGGAACTTGAGAAGTCTTGGTTTATAAATATATAGTTTCTATTCTATACCCCATAACCCTTATCTCATCTTGTTGCGAGTGTACGCCTGAAAATATGAAGATTAGTATAGCCCGCATAAATACTGAATGGAAATGTTAAGTTTACTTAAGTAAAACGTCTCTGTAAGGTCGGTCTGGCTGAATATATCGGACAGCAACAGCACTTTGCAAGTGCATGATCTAGGAAAGCGGTCAAAAGCGGCGGCTAATATGAGGCAAATGGAAATTTTCCACGTATATAAACATGCAAATGTACTTGTAATGGTTTATTCTGGCAGTTTTTAGTTCCATAATTTCTCTGTCTTGGCCGATGGAGCAGTAATTGCTCGTACATTTCAGTCTTGCAATGAATGCCTAATGAAGGTTTGATGACCCCTCATTCCAAATCAATCGCTTCACACTCGGGTCTTGCCGAGAATTGTATAGATCATTAGCATCGTGACACAGCGAGGCGAGATGTACTGTATGTATAGGTTCTGTCTGTCTGTCTGTCTGTCTGCCTTTCTCTGTCTCTGTCTGTCTATCTGCCTTTCTCTGTCTCTGCCTGTCTGTCTGCCTTTCTCTGTCTCTGTCTGTCTGTCTGCCTTTCTCTGTCTCTGTCTGTCTGTCTGCCTTTCTCTGTCTCTGCCTGTCTGTCTGCCTTTCTCTGTCTCTGTCTGTCTGTCTGCCTTTCTCTGTCTGTCTGTCTGTCTGTCTGTCTCTGTCTCTCTCTGTCTCTGCTTCTGTCTGTCTCTGTTTCTGTCTGTCTGCCTGCCTTCCTGTTTCTATCTCTCTCTATCTTATCTTTCTCTCTCTCTCTCTGTCTCTTTCTCTCTCTCTCTCACTTTCCCTTTTTCTCTCACGCCCTCGCTTGATCTGTCGCCCTCTCTAAACAG
>JAWQFJ010012573.1:27500-52500 GCA_034096865.1 Theodoxus fluviatilis | reverse complement strand
TTTCATACATATTATTTTCTGAGCCCATTCTGTCTCCCTGTGGGTTGGGGGTAAGAATAGACCCACCACGACTTCCTACGCGATTTGTAAAAGGCGACTTATTGGAAAAATCGTGAATCGACTTGCTTTTACTTTAACCAGCTCAGGTTATCAATCGCTTTACATAGCTTACAACGGCTGATAGGCCATATAAGTTCCTTCCTTTTTCCCTCTTTTCTTCCTTTCTTCCTTCGTTAAACGAGATAAACTTAGAGGGAAAAACACGTCATTCGTGCATCTGAACCTCTACGATACTGGAGCAAATACAATTAACGCTTTACAAGCGCAGGTGCGAGATTTCGCGACGGACGCATAAACCAGCGAACTCTTCTGCAAAACAATTTACAAACACCATCAACATACCGATGCTCGGACGGCGATAACGAATCCAATAATTTCGCAGGAGATGTGGGGTAACACTTAAACACCCTAGCCTTTCCACGCTGTCCACGAATAACATCCAGACGCGGGAGGCAGTAGCATTGATACGCTAATGGATCGGAATCAGAACGCTAGTGGCAATAATCCGTGTTTTACGGTACAAAACTGCTGGAACAGGTGTGCGGGCTGGGGGGGACATAAACTTGCATGCGAGGCTGCTAAATTGCCCGGGCTTGTGTAGCAGCACGGGCAGCACGGGCAGCACGCGCTCATTTTCCTAATTACACCACACAGTCTGCAGTCTGGGCGTAGCCGTAGATAACGCGAAGCCATCCATTTAGCGCTTTATTGGCGTAGAGACGTGGACAGTCCAGGGAAAAGGGTGGGGAAAAGAAGTGTGCTTATCGTTGGTGTGACTCTCGACATTTTCCAGACAGGTGGGATTTGTGAGGTATAAACTGTAATGGCGTGTTTGTCGATTTGTTTATGAGTAGCCTGCTCTGCGTTACATCTTATGGACACCTCGAGGAATTTTTATCTTCATGCTTGCTCTCTCTCTCTCTCTCGTTCGTTCGTCTCTCTCTCTCTCTCTCTCTCTCTCTCTCTCTCTCTCTCTCTCTCTCGTTCGTTCGTCTCTCTCTCTCGTTCGTTCCTCTCTCTCTCTCGTTCGTTCGTCTCTCTCTCTCTCTCTCGTTCGTTCGTCTCTCTCTCTCTCTCTCTCGTTCGTTCGTCTCTCTCTCTCTCTCGTTCGTTCGTCTCTCTCTCTCTCTTTCTTTCTCTCTCCCCCCTCCCTCCCTCTCTCCCTCCCTCCCTCCCTCTCGTTCGACTACTTTTTTGTCTCTCTTATGCAGAAATCATATTTATTTTGCACAGACTCGGATTATTTTCCTCTCCACCCTGCAAGTTGGGAGTAATTATACAATTTAGACCCACTGTGTCTTCCTAAGCGATTCATAAAGGGCGAATAATTAGGGAAATAGAAATTTCCCCAGCTTTTTCTCAACGAGCTTCTGTGATTTTCGTGATCAGTGGCCTTACATAGCATGCAAAGACTGACGGATCGTAAAACGTCTTTGATCCTTCCCCATTGCTCTCCAACCTTTGCCTGTTTTAGTGTCCATTCTCTATGTGTGTGCGTGTGCTTTCATGCGTGAATGTGGTAGTTCCTGCGGGCATCCATGATCAAAACACATGCACTTACATCGCTTGCATACGCATGCGATCGTCCGCCCACGCAATGCACGCACACATCCGCACGATGGTCTTGTTCTCCATTTGTACTTTTAGAACCCCACATGGCTCAGTCTGTCTTGTCCTCGTCATATGATCATCATCTGTGCGTCTTGCTCCAGCAGCTACATTGTTCTTGGTCTACCAGAGGGATTTACCTTCACATCATCACATCTCAAAACCGCCGGGGTCTATATACACTGGCGTCTTGTATCGGGGTCCTCGGTGCACTTCTGAGACCGACCCACACGCGTCGCACATGCGCAGTCAAGACAAGCGCCGTGCAGTCTGCCATCTCGTGTCGGAAGTCACGCCGTGGCGTGCCATTTTGTTTCCCGCCATGATGCACGCAACAACCCGTGAGATGGCGCTGTCTCGGCGCCCGCTCGCCCACTGGTCCGCCAGTCGAACCGTGATCAATTGCCATCAATCATCGGACGCGTGAACTTTCCCGCCAAATCAGTTGGCGCTGCTCGTAATGGCGTGCATTGCCCGGGCAATTTTGTCGCGTGTTTGCCAAGGAGGGCTTTGTGGAACGGGCTTTATTCGCGACGAATGCAACCGCTTTCTTCCACAGTTTTGTTTTGCCGGACTAATCGACGGGAAGTGACGATCGATTTGGGTTGGAGTGTGGGGGAATGAAGGTTGATGCTGCGGCTGTAATTGTGACCACTGCCGATTGCAATGTTGTGTTCGCCATCGATGTATTAAGCTTGTCCAGCCGTCCTTGACTGCACGATTACTTCTCCAATAGTCTGCGATTTAAAAATTCTGCAGTAGGGTTATAGAGGATTATGCGACTCTCAAGAATCCATAGACCGCTCATGCGTAGATTAATATCTGTTTTTGGTACTTATATACACACCTATTTGTGTAGGGTGCAGAAGAATTTGAGAAAGACACCAGGAAATTTTAATCTTTACAAACGAAAGTTTGCGCACATGGAGTCTTGCACCAAATTCGCACTGGCGACACGAGGAGATCTGAAGACAGGCGGAAACTGCTATGCAGCAAAGGGACAAGGGGTGGATCAAACGGCGGAAAAAATTGCAGACACAATTAGTGTGCCCAACAAGTCCAGGGAACGAAATCGGTATTTCCATCTCGTCATGCATTATGCATGCTATAATCAGTCAGGCAATCAAAGTGCAGCTCTTGGATGGAAGCGCGCAGGACCCAACATTTGGATGAAAAGAGCCAATCAAATTGTCGGGACTCGAAGAAAATTGGAAAAAGCTCTATGAATACAGAGTCCCTTGTCTGCAAAGCAGGTTGTAAGGATGTGAAGAACACTTGAGGCAGAGGAGCGAATCCACCATCTGTAAGAAAATTGTAAAATGTTGTTAAAATAGATTGGGAAACATGTCAGGGAAGTGCCATGAAACTCTCACGTATATTAAATATAATGACACTTCCAGAAGAAAAAAACAAACGCAAAACCCAACTGTATAAATATGAATATGACGAGAAATGTAAACTTTTTCTGTTATCAGATGACGTAGCTTTAGAATATAATTGCCGTGAAAAAGATCCAACCACACTTTGATCTTTCCTTTGATCAGATAATCTTTTGTCTCTCTTGTTTCGTTATCACCATCTCCTAGCTTTAGGCGTGATAGCTGACGAAAGCAGCAAAGGTAAAACCCATCCTCTGGGGTCGTTTTGACTGAAGTCACTCTGACCGATAAGTACCACACCTTGACGCTTTTCAGTCGAACTGAGGCCCTCAAGGTGCACAAAAGATGCATTCTCCAATCTTGGGTGCCACCGAGTGCAGCTCCTTGGTTATTCATCACGACAGAAGGCCTAGCGCTCACCTGCACACGTGGTGCAACTCTAAGCACATTTGAAAGCAGGCAGCGAAACGGCCCAGCGGTTGCACATGCGCACTCCCCTGGTTTGTCGATGACTTTTCTTCAAGATGGCTGCTGGGGATGGATTGAACACCCTCGGGTTTGTTTTTCCCCTGCCCCCCTCCCCCGTCCTCCGCCTGCCTGGGCAACTGTGTCAACATGGAAACAAACGTGGACCTAATTGGCGGCACGACTGGTATGCATAAGGAGCCCACGGGTGGCTGAGAGATGAGATTGGAGCGGGAAGGTGGGGTGGGATGGCTCGAGGCTTTGAGCATGGACAGCGTGGTGGGGAAGGGATGACGGTAATGGAAAGAAAGAACGTTGATGCGGGCAGGAAGAAATGTGGTGGTGAAACAAAGAAAACCAGACAGATGTACCGAATGGCCGAAGATCGCAAGGGGAGGGAGTGTGTGAGGATGGATGATTGGGTGGGTGGGAGTGGGGGACTGGGGTGGGGGAGTCGAGGTGGACGACAGATAAGATTGACCGAACACTCGGATTGTGCCGCCCGCAAAGCGATCGACTGGTGTTGGCGTACCTGTCAATGCGCGGCCATGCAGATCACGACCGTGTTTGCTTGAGCTTCGTTGTCGCTGGAAAGGAACATGAAGCCTCTACGATCTGTTTGGGTCTGCATGACTAGACGCCGTTGCTGATCGAAAGGCCAGTGGCTGGCCTGGGGGCGATGACGTCTTGATGAACGCTGCACAGCGGCACCGAGGTCTGGGAGGAGATCGACTTTGCCTATGAAAGTTGTCGCTCTTTGAAGATGTCCTCCCCTCAAACAACTGTAATAGTTGTCATTACCACTTTCGTCGCTTTCGTCGTCGTCGTTCTCATCTAATATTTCACCTTCTTCAGTTCACTGTGGGTTTTTTTTTATATAAGGGGAGGTTCCAATGTAAAATTACAAGAAATGTCATCCTGTAGAATTGGCCATGATTTAAAGTAAATTCAACACACAACCATGATTTTAGCCAACCAAGTTCTACAACAAACATACTACACATGGACATAAGTTCATGAAGCTTGAATTCATCTTCATTGCACAGAAATGACTTTAATGATGCAACATAATTTTGAACATATCACATTTATCTGGGAGCTATTTTCAAGATAAAACATCATCTCTTCCACCGAAATCTTTGACATTTGGACACTACATTTACAATATATCAGACAACAGACCCTACCACTTTAGAGTGTTTATACTTAATCAAAATGTTGACTTTGTAAAAGAAAAAAAAGAACAATTTGGCAAAATGTTGAAAATATCTCCATTTTCTTTTAAATCTACCACCTGTAGTTACTGATGCAACCAGAAAATGCTGAATATGTGAAGTTGTTCTGATCAATAGCTGCAGAATAATCTTGAAAACTAACGCCACTTCAATATGTGAGAAAACCGAGAAAATGCAATTTTAGAGTTCAAGTTCTCAAAATTCTGAGATAGATGCACTATCTAATGTCCTGCAAGCATGTATTTTGGCTCAAATATACAACTACACTCAGGGATTACTCAACTGACCTATTCATGTGCTCCTGACTGGTAGAAATTCTCACTTTCCTCCTGAGAGTCAGCCTCCCTCAAAGCTCTTGACTTGCGTGCTTGCTTTGTCACAGTCAGGGATTTCAGTTTTGAGCCTTCAATCCTGGCTTTGTCCAGTTGCTGGAGGCAAAGTTCTGTGTAGTGGCCAGGAGTGAAGCCCAGTTCTCTGAAAACATCCAACCTTCCCATCTGGCCATCGTTGTACACAATTGCTGCTTCTGCAACAGCTAGGGACAGGCGGGTGCGGCCCACAGTGTTGCCAGATCAAATTGTGGAAGGTCTCATTTGTATTTTGTGATCCACCATGAGAGCACCTTTCCAGAAGAGTGTGGTCAGAGAGTGTCTCAAACACTGGCCTGTTGGCATCACACACACACTTGGGTAAGGCATTCCTATTAGGATCTCCCTTGCCAGATTTGGAGGGGCACCAGACACCACAGTTGTCATGCTTCTTAGTTCGATGCTCCCATATTGCCCAAATGTCTCTTTTCATCTGGTGTACATTCTGCAGATTATTTCTGACAGCAGCACCAAAATGTCCCTGGATCCTCAAGATTGCCTTTTTTGTCAATCCCCCCTTCCCCCCTATCCCCCTCACAGTTTTGCCATTGTGTTCATAGGTTTCCTTCTTCAAATCATTCACTTTGTCAATTGTCTACCCATTCTCTTCTGCACATGGTCACAGCATCCAATTTTTTATGTTCTTGCCGGGATAGATGCGTGAGTCAGCATTCTTTAGAGATGAATAAGACTTGCTGTCACCATCACCTAGGTAAGATGTATACTGCAAGCCATATTTCTTTATGGATTGCCCGAAGATGTGCTGAGCTCCTGCAGGCTTCAGGCTTCCAGCTGATCCCTCATGGTTTTTCTCACAAGAATCACAGTGCTTTCTTTTCCACTGTGCAAATTCTCCTTCATGGATTTTCTTCGTCTGTTGAGCACAAGATGTGCAGTGGTTAGACAGAATTTGAGTGTCAATAACTTTGTATGAAGGACCATTCACTGTCATCACTGTCACAACTCCATTCTTGCTGCTGAACCCCCTCTTCTGCCAGGTTCCATCACAAGACACAGTGATGTCTGATGACTCAACAGCACTCCTGGCTTCCTCAGCTGCCTTCCTCTTACTTCTTTCAGACACATTTTCTGTTACTTTCACAAGCTGTTTTGTGTGCAAAGCTCAACTGTTCTTGTGAGGAGGTGGTGGCATGTTCATGTTCCCTAGGAATTTTTTTCCATGTGTGTAGTGTCTTCCAATGCTATACACAGCAAGAGGAAAATGTCTGTTGACTTCATATATCCTGCCTACACATTTGGAAGTGTCCATACTAACAGTCTGTTTGCAAAAAGATTCAAAAGTGAACACAGAGGCAAGGGAAATTCTTTTCTCCGAAACACAAGAAAGTCGCTTGTTCCTACCGATGAGCTGTTTGCAGTTTGGGCAGAATAGTGAAGACACAAACTTCACCAACAGTTCACTGTCCACAAATCGAAATCCAGTAATTTCACTATCACCTGTCAAGTTGCATTCACTTTCCACGTTCTGGAGCTTGGTAGAGGAAGAAGTACTTGGGCTTGCTTGTGGAGCGGGTGGGGGGCGAGAACAAGGAGAAGTGCAAACTTCATGTGTGAAGCTGGCATCGTTTGCACTTGAACTAGTTCCGTCTTCATTTATCACCGCTTCGTGTTGATTTCCTCTAAATCTACGTTTGCATGGCCTATAATCTGACATTTTCTTCCGTTTCCCCATGATTTTCAATCAAATCAGTATCAATTCTTCGAGCAGTCACACTAAGCTAATCAGAATCGCCTGAGATTTAGACGCGCGCGGGCACAACCGTTGTTTACAAGCCCGGAGCCAAGACAGTCTGAAAGCCGTGCTTTGATTGGCTGCCTCCAACACCACTACTATATGAACTTTTATTTGAAGAACCAATGAAAATCTTTTTTCTGTGAAGTAAACACTTTCACAAGGTGCATGTAGAGCTGGGCGAGAGCTTTCCAACGGTACTTTATTTTCGTAGATATGTTGAGCAGAAGCGGAGAAACGACTTCTGTTCCATTATGCATAATTAATTAGACTTTTGTTTCAATCACCCCCTCCCCCCAAAATGCTTGAATTGTTGTTTTTTTTCGTCCTATATCAGAAAACGTGACACTTGGAGAGTGTAGAGGAGTGAGTGCACTAACATAATACATCTTAACCCCAAAATGTTAAATTTTGAAAAATTTTGACTTTTGTCACCTTGAAACCTCCCCATAATAGCGATCCCTTTGATATTTTGGCTTTTACATCTATTTTCTTTCCATCCCACCTTTGAAACTGAATCTTCTACTCTGCATTTTGATTTTGTTCCTGTACTTGATTCTGCTTCTTTGTCTCACGTTTTGCTGCTGCACGTTCAACATGTTATTGCTTCTCCAATTCCCCACACCATTGTTTGTTCTCTCCATATTTTCCTTCTGTTCTCCCTTTCTCCTCTTGCTTTCTGTTTTTCTCGAGTCCTGGCTGGCACAGCGGTGGGGATGCTGTCACTGCATTTGCTTCACACCTTCTCGGACACGCACTCCACGCCTCGGCCCACGATGCCTCAGCGAACATGTGCGCCAGATCCAGGGTGCTGATTGTTTTGCTCTGTCGAGCTAATGGGGGGGCTGCCCATCGCTGCAGATTTGGCGGGGGCCGATATGTCGAGCAAGATGGACGCAAGCTAAACAAAGAAGCGGCCTTTTGTCGTTTTAACCCAGGCAACCGGCCTGGTGGCTCCGAGCTAAATGGGCTACTGACACTGTTTACAGCTCCGTGTGCCAGTCGACGTGTTGAATAAAAAAGCTCTAAAAGAAGATAAGGGTAGGAGCGCGTTGCATCTCGCACCTGGATGAGCGGAGGAAAGCGGCTGAGGCAGGGAAGTCTCGCTGCAGAGATCTTGACCGCGCGAGCTTTCTACTGTAGAACCGTGGCATCCATGGAGAGGCTGGCACGAGATATCAAGCTGCTGTCGCCTCAGCAATTAGCGTTTTAGGACCATCGCTGCCACGTGTCAGCTTTACTTCCAGGAGAGCAGATTAAATGATCAGATAAGCCACATTCAGTGTGAAGTTTAGGACCGGATGCGTTCAGAACCGCGTGTTGAACTTTGTTTATTTACTGATAAGACTTGTTTGTCGGCAACATATGCATGTCCGGGCAAAGATTATAAATGCCGTTTGCTTATCAGATTCCGGAGGCAAATGCAAAGACAAACTGTCAGGTTTTTTTTTTAAAAAGATGATCCTGCACGTGGCATAGTTAAAATGAAAACGTTAGTGATGGCCACTTTTTCAAGTAATGAATCTAAACCATGGTTGCTCTCGTCTAAAAGGTTAAAGATTAAAGGTGCTCTTTTTACATTGCTCTCGTCTAAAAGGTTAAAGGTTAAAGGTGCTCTTTTAACAGTGCGACTTTTCACCCATCGATGGGTGCTTAAACCGCACACATTTATCCCCTGGTCATCGGACCACCTCTTTTCATTACTCTGACACCATCTCAACTCTCTGGGGAGCATGCAGCCAGGCTGCGGATGAACGCACCAAAGTTAGCTTTCACAGCTTTTCCCTGCTCAGCCCTCACAGTTTTTCCATTGTTACGAAATTTCCCGCTGTACGCCTCCTCTGCATCTGTACATCATGAAATCCACCAAGGCCAGAGTGCTCTCTCTGGCAAAGAACTGCGAGGGAAGAGAGTCCCACGTATAAATCCTAGAGACAAGGGAGAGAAACCAAAGGAAAAACAAGAGGAAGGGGATATCGACTCTGCGTTCAAGCTCTCCTACGGGAGGAGGCGCATCGGAATACTGCAGGCTCAAGACGCACACTAGGGACGTTCTTGACGTGATGGAAGTGGACTGGCTCGCTCCTGGGAGACGGTGGCCACGATGCGGTGCCGAGATAGCTCCGTCGCCTCCAGTCGATCTAGTCATGCCATTGGCTGGCGTTTGCCATCTAAAGTTATTATAAGACGGCGTCGTTGCCCCTGGAGAAGGAAAGTGCCTGCGAGACTGTGCGCACGAAGCGATGTTAAAGCTGGCTGCATTGTCTCTGTGCCAGGGGAGAATGGCTCGAGGATGGCCTACACGAACTAATGCACTCTGATACAATCTTTGCTGTTGTGGTCTGCGAAAATGCCTCTGAATCTGTGTGCGTGATCTGAGTCTGAGATACTTTCTTTGTCTTAATGCTGTAGAAGAATGTCTGGGGAAGTGAGAGTAGAGGTGGGAGTGGTTGGGGGTGGGCGTGGGGGGAGGCGTACGTTTGCGTGTGTTCTGAAAACCGGTTGCGTTGTTGCGAGGGTATTGATCATGTTCTTACTTCACCTACTTCATATTCCTTAGGGATGTGACCTACCTAGATTTTAGAATGATGCATTTTTTAAAGTACGGCAGTAATGAGATAATCTAATACTGTGCTAACGTTATTTAGAGATGAGAATGTTTCCGAACTGTCTTTGGTTTCTTTGAGGCATTGTCTCCAATTTGTATTGACGTCTTTCTTATTTTGTGGAGTCCTACCTTTTTTCCCCTCGAATCTTCCCTCCGGATAGCTTTTGAAACCAATATGATCCTTTTGCCTTTTCCAGTTGTCCCTCTTTTTTCTTTTTTACCCGAATAGAAAATGAATGGCTATGGTGTCTCAATCTGGTCTAAACGCTATGTTCTGTAGTGGAGAATTCAATGTGCTCACAATTTCATGGCTATCTCGTTGCGGCGAATAGTTTTCTTGATGAAACTCAATCGACTTTGACCTCCGAAAACGATGCCTGAATTAATTTTTTTAAACCCTGATGTAATCATTCGTTATCACGAATGAGAAAACCCAATGTCCCCTCAAAAACAGAGTCGGAAACAGAAACTTTGCCCGCTGGTTATAGGAGTCATGATCAAAGATGGACAGAATTCGCTCTTTCTAGATTGCCACGTTCGCCTGCCTGAACGCCTTTCACAAAGACACAGAGGCACACGCACAATCACAACTCTGGCATTCGCCGGCGACCGCCAATGAAGCGAGCTGCAGGGAAATTGTGGTAATCTGCCTGAGATGGCTTGCAATGCCTCCCGCTGTGCTAATCAAATCTACGCCTAATAACCACGGCTGCGCCGCTCTCGCTAATCCCCGCGATGGCAACAAGTCGGAGCGACACAGCAGTGCCTTGGCAGACTCCTTATCGAGTTAGCCGGACGCAGGTCCAAGGTAAGGGTCTTCCCCCTTCTGCCAGGAGGTTGCATGCGGGATTAGCCTCCCCATCGATTCCCGTGCTTCGCGCTTCGACAAGAGTGACGTCTCCTGGCCCGCCCTTGTCCGTTCCGCTTTGATTTTATGAACTGGGCGTTTTGTAAGCTCTGGCATTTATTGATGAACTTCCCTCCCTAACGCCGGTTGTTCCAGGAGTGGCGCGAGTTGCCACGAGAGGCCAGGGGTCCGGGCCAGAGGTGAGAAGTGGGCTGCCTGGTTTTTCTCTTGGAAGCGCTCCTCTCAGAAGGTTCCCGCTGCGGTCTGATAATTAATTTGAATATTTGTTCATACCGCGCGGGAAGAGAATAGCGAATGAATGATTCATGCCTGGGCTGAATTTAGACCAAAGAGGGTACCTGGCTTTCTTTCCGCGGGAGCCTAGCTCTTCAGGGCCGCTTTGAATATTTGCTCGCGCCTCCGACGGGAGAATAACAACTCTATTCATCATTGGAAAACGAGCAGGATGCTTTGTCCAGGCCCAGTATCGGGTTTCTTTCTGAGGGGCTCGTTTATTCGACACGCGCAGACTTTGCGTGGCAAAAAGCGATCGAATATATTGCGTCCCGTAGTTTGCCAATGTTTTCCGTGCAATTAGTTTGGTTTCTACGACTAAAGTAAAATCGCAAGATCAGATTTTTTATCAGTATGTTTCATTTGATCGATATTGAATGAATTTGTTCACGGCCAATTCCCAAAAACGCTCTTTGTAAGGCCAAGATGATTTGAGAAAGAGAAAGCCCCGTCGAAAAAAACTGAACCGGCTCTGCAAGTTGTGTGGTCTAAAAACTCGTTGTTTTCATATGCAAATGAAACAGAGTAGAGCGGCTGCTATAGCCTATGACAATACAGACTGCGTGACCTACAACTTCTTTCGACTAAGATTTTAATAGAATTCCAGCGACCGAAAAACCAGCCCGCCTTTCTTAGTGTCAGGATGGATACGTCTTTCACGCGTCAGGAAGACAGAAGAAATGGTGATCCTCGAATATTACATCGAATGCGCGAAACCGGTAGAAGTAGTGCGGTGCAAAATTTAATCATTGCTTCCATTCCAACGTTTTATTGTAGTTGTCAGTGTGTAGAATGTTTTATGAATAACCCCAAAGACAAAATATCAAATCTGTTAGAGGGAGAAATTACTGCTTCACTAACGTCTCTAAGATGATCGTACTCCGCAGGTACGTGTATAATGTGGAAAGATTTAGGCAGCAAAGATTATGTCAAGAGATTAAGTTGGAATCCTGTTTCATTCATTAAGAGAGTGAAGGTTAATTAATGCTTACAAGGATTTTATTTTAGTTCCAAGTCAATATTATCACGAAATACACGGAAGCACAGTCTGCGCACAAATGGAGACGATTCGACTGAAAAGCCATTCCTTACAGAATGCAGACGCTTTGTGATTGCTCGTAACAATTGCTGCGTTCCGTTGCACTCTGCTTCATCTCTGCTACGATGTAGCAACCTCAAGAGTTTTGATTGGTTGGTTTTATTTAATAACTTTAAAAGCACATTATCATTAAACGTATATGGTTTTGGAGGCCCTCTTTGAATACACGAATCCCCAAAATTATTTAACACTCAAATGTATCGCTCTTGATCGAAGAAACGACTTAATAAAAGCATTAGGGTAGAAAATCTTTTACACACAATCTTTGGTGACGCTTCACCCAGTGGCAGAGGTCAACTTCCTGTCAAGGTCGCGCAGCAGCTAGAGCATATCAGAAAACGCTCTAACTGTTTCACACTAGAGTGCGCCACTTGCTGTGCGTAGCAACGATGAAACTACAGAACCCGTAGCCGCATTTGATTGGCTCATACTAAACAGAACTAAATAGAAGTCCCTCCACGCACTTGCACGGTAAACATGCTTCGAACCATGGAGTTTACATACCATGGAAGTGGCAAACGTGCTGATTGCTGTCAAATTTCGAAGAAATGAATGTTTTCGTGCTCTCATCACCGTGGCAGAGTGGATTGTATGTCTTGGTTTGATATATGTAGTAAACGTCGGCATTTATACCCATGCGTGTAACGAAGTAGCAGACGACACACATTTTGGGATTCCCTTGACCTTCCTCTATGACTGGTGATGGTTATCTCCCTTTTATTATTAATCGATTTTCGACCCTAATGTTTTTATGAAGTTGTCTATTCGATCAAGAGGGATATAACTGAATGTGAAATCATTTTGGGGATTCATGTATCCAAAAGGACCTCCAAAACCCTCTACTTTTAATGGTAGCGTGCTTTTAAAGTAATTAAAGAAACCAACCAATCGAAACTCCTGAGCTTGCTACATCGTAGCAAAGATGAAACAGAGTGCAACGGAACGCAGGGAATGTCTCGTACCATCCACATCCAACCATTGCTCCGGAAACTTGTGACTACGTAGGATGAGGTCAATTATCATGCAGTGTGGCCCCCAATTACTCCGTCTATGATGTGGGTATGTTCCATTACCCACTATGATATTCTCACTATGCATTGCGGATTCTGGAATTTCCATCGGGTGGCATTTTCTTCCAGCAGAGGAAATTAGCTTCGAGTGGAATGGACACCATTTCGTTCGTACGCTGTGGGCTGTCATTTCAAATGGACGGTAATCTTGATAACTCACGCAGCTGTAATTTGACGGTACAAAACACTGCAAACCCTCCACTTGTCGCACGCATTTCATTTCTTTTTAAAAGTAGAATCATTTCAGAAGCCAAGATGCTTAGGCTCAGTTCACGCTCTCATCAATATCAGTACACATTGTCTCGGTGAGTTCAAGTAGCCCGCGATTCAACTTATTGCTTGCAGAATGTTGTCAATCGAACTCAGTGCGGTATTACAAGATGGTCTTGTCGGACTACGTCGTTCAGACAAATTGTTGCGCTCCGTGAGAACCACATGATACGTGTTTTAAAATGCAAACTGTGTTAATTTCGCAGCCTCAGAATGAATAAAGAAGAAGTATATCATGCATTGATGATAGTGTGTGTTTTTGAAATACTAAGCAGACCACTGTGAAAGACATTAGTATCAAAACGAATGTAATCACGTCTCAGTGAAATGTACATCGCTTAGTTTACTCTGTTTGGGTCGATGTGACGTTCTTGCATTATCGTTCAAGCCCTTTTTTACGATCTTTAGCTAAAAAAGGTTTATTTACTTTAAAGAACTTCTTTCCTTAGATATCAAGAGTGCTATTATATAAAATCTTCAAATGTACATCATGGATAGATAATAGACGATCCACCTTTCCCGCTGACAAAGGAAAGTGATGCGTAGTTATGTTGCAGGGCTCATGCGCATAGCGATGGCGTCAAACACTCCCCCCCTCAACCCCCCCCCCAACCCCCCCCCCCCCCCAAGGTTCGCGACATTTGAGAAGGCCATGCGTTCAGGGTAAAATTGGCCATTTATGCACAACCTCAGCTCCCACCCATGTGTCCTTTTCCTTTGGGACTGACATTAGTCCAGAATGCAATCAATCATCACGTCAAGCTTCGTGGAGGCAAACCTAAACATTGCCTTGTAGGAAATAAAGAGTGAGGATGCGAATGCAAATTTTTATATATAGCTTATTGTTTACTATGTTATTTTCAGTTCCATTCGTTCTGCTGTATTGATGAGGTTAATAACAATAATCACTTACGGGTTATGGAAGCAATACTAGTGCCTACGACAAAACAAGCGTGAAAACGAAGACAACGACGACGACAAATAGGACGACAGAGAACAAACCTCAGATAAAACTCTTGTTGAGGAGAGCTTGATTAAACACGTGTCATATCATTACAGTTAGCCGGATATAAGGTAAATAACTCAACGTAATTGTAAGGGACTTATCTGAAACTGAAAATTGACATATAGTCTACTAATGATGAACCGAGAGAGAGAGAGAGAGAGAGAGAGAGACAGAGAGAGAGACAGAGAGACACAGAGAGAGAGAGAGAGAGAGAGAGAGAGAGAGAGAGACAGAGACAGAGAGAGACAGAGAGAGAACGAACGAACGAACGAACGAACGAACGAACGAAAAGTTTATTTGATCAGGCCACCGGCCCATTTCAAAGGAGTTTACAGTATCTCGCAGCACAATTATATTACAATTTCAAATCAATTACAGTCCCGAGACAGTGTTACCAATAACTAGCTAATCAATGTAGAAACTGTCAGACTCGACAGAGTCTAGTGCCTCGGATCTTCTCTTGAAAGCCTTCAGCAAGAAAACACTTACTGATCTGACCACAGATGGACTCTCTGCTGAAAACAGGGTGACAAGATCATTCCGAGGGCTTCCTTCAAGATATACCATGATATATTGCTGACGAATATCAGATAAAGCAGGACATTCCAAAACAAAGTGTATTTCATCTTCATCTTTCTCTCTACATAATGGACAGAGGGTTTGTGATGGCCCAGAACTGTATCTGAATCTATGAGTAAACAAATCGCTAATACCCATACGAAAGCGCGCGTATACATTCCTGAATGCCTTCTTGTCAATGGCATGCAGATAACATTCTGGCTTGAGTACATTTTTTATCTCCCTGTACAATACAAATCTACTACTTTCTTCTAGATTTGTTCGCCATTCCCGACGAAACTTATTCACTAACTTTTCTTTTAGCATATTCAGAAATGAGCGCTCGTTTGCAACAGTTTGTCGATCCCATGCGTGTCCAAAATCATGTTCGATTAAAATTTTCTTGATACCAGAAGACCATGATGAAACATGTCCGCTACGTTGCATCATCTCATATACTCGACGAGGAAGTCTGTATTCCTCCATACTCATGATTTTCAACCAGTATTTTACACACCTAATTATGGCATTCACATATAAAGGATAACGACCCGTCTCGCCATAAGCCATCATATTTGGGGTACGAGATGAAACATTCAAGAAATATTTCAAGGCTAACAAGTGGACACTTTCTATTTTGCTACATTCGTCAATACCCCACACTTCAGCTCCATACAGCAAAATTGGTTGGATCTGAGCATCGAACAATTTGAAATATACATCGGGAGTAATGTGCGGGATTTTCTTAAGTGATCTATGTAGTAGAGCAAGTCCTGCCTTTGCTCTGTTTGCAAGATCGACTTGAGTACTACTGGATGCTAGTTTGGTTGTTATCACATTTCCCAAGTACTTGTACTCGTTTACAATCTCTAACTGTTCATCACCCAAGTACCACTTTTCATGGGTTGCCACATGACCCCCTAGTCGATTTATCATCACTTTCGACTTCTGGATATTCACCACTAGTCCTAGTCTATCTGCAGCCTTTTTAAGGACGTTGAGCTGGTTCTGCAGGCCGATCACAGTGTCAGACAAAAGAACTATATCATCCGCAAACAAAAGAATACATATGTCTGGCGTGTTTGGTATGAGCTGGATACCGTGTTTAGCGTTGTCAATGACCTCGTCAGCAAGAGAGTTAATTAAGTATGAGAACAAAAGTGGACTTAATTTACAGCCCTGCTTCAACCCCACAAAACTGTCGAAAAACTGAGATTGACCTTGACCCCGACTTCCTCTTACGCAATACTGCACGGATTTGTACATTTCCTTCAAAGCGTGCAGTAATTTCCCCCTAATTCCATTCCTTTCCAGTATTGACCACAAAACCTGCCTATTGACCGTGTCGAATGCCTTTTTAAAATCGATAAACCCCAAGTACAATTTCTTACGTGCAACTAGACGCTTCTTAATGATGTTACACAAAACAAACATGTTGTCCACAGTGGAATATCCCTTCCTAAAGCCCGCCTGTTCTTCTCGCAACAGTCTATGTTCATCTGCCCAGTTTTGTAATCTGTCATTCAATATATGAGCAAACACCTTACCAAAAACACTGGTCAAGACAGAGAGAGAGACAAAGAGAGACAGAGAGAGAGAGAGACAGAGACAGACAGACAGAGACAGACAGACAGACAGACAGACAGACAGACAGACAGACAGACAGACAGACAGACAGACAGACAGACAGACAGACAGACAGACAGACAGACAGACAGACAGGCAGGCAGGCAGGCAGGAAGACAGACAGAGAGAGCCAGAGAGAGAGAGATAGTTGCAGTGTCACACACACACACACACACACACACACACACACACACACACACACAACAACACACACACACACACACACACACACACACACACAGAGACAGAGAGATAGGGGTAGGGGGTGGCAGAGAGAGACAAAGTTTGACAGAGACAAAGACTGAGGTTGACAGAGAAACACAGAAAATGAGAGATGAATGAGAGAGAGAGAGAGAGAGAGAGAGAGAGAGAGAGAGAGAGAGAGAGAGAGAGAGAGAGTAAAAAATCTCGTTTGTTCTAATGTTATTCCATCGACATTTTCAAGTCTGACTGAGCAATTCCGTCAAGGCTAAGCATGAGCGGGCATCATAGCTATCCTTGGGGAAATCTCAAACATTATTTGTATTCCCCACTTGGAGAAGCACCAAGAATTGCTCGACCCCCTCAGCTCTTACTGGCCTCTGCCGGAAAACTTTAACAACATTTACCTCCCCTGGCGGCGCCGTGCGGAACCTCAACCAGAGTTATCTCCCCGCCAGATGGCGCTAGCAACCGCACGCCGCTCATTGGGGCGACTGAGAAAGCCCTAGACAATAATTTACATTTGGTGAGAGAGAGAGAGAGAGAGAGAGAGAGAGAGAGAGGAGAGAGAGAGAGAGAGAGAGAGAGAGAGAGAGAGAGAGAGAGAGAGAGAGAGAGGCAGGTACAGAAATAGATCCGCATAGAGAGACAAACACACACACACACACGCGCACACACGCGTGCGCGCACACACACATGCACATGCACACACACGCACGCACGCACGCAAGCACGCACACACATGCACACACACAGAGAGATTCAGGCAAGACAGACAGAAATACACAAACACACGGACAAACACACACACACATGCACACACGCACGCACACACACACACACAAACACTCGCACGCACGCACGCACGCACGCACACACACACACACACACACACACACACACACACACACTCTGACAATCAGAGACAGATAAATGATATTATAAAATATGGAATCTCAGAAACTCGCACACAGTGGATGGACAGCGAGACACACAGACGAAGGATGTGTATGTATCTTTTACCTTGAAGGTTCTCCGCCCTATGTATATATGTATTTTTTACCTTAAAGGTTTTCTGCCCTGCCTTAAACTCATATTGTCCAGCTGAAGGGTCGCACCTTTGCTGCCATGTTCCAAATCATCTTTGCCGCCATTCTTTGCTACAGTCTCCACTCACTTGCGTCACCTCCAAACCAACGCAAATTATGAAGACATAAGATCATGAAGGAATCTCTTTGGAGAAAGAAAACAAAACAACCAACACAGCCATCTTTGAATGTGAAAGCTTTGTTGTTTTCATTCGCTCTCAGCGTGCTTTATCAAATAGCTGCATCTTTTGTGAATGATGGCGTGTGTCGTTGTTAATGTCTTTGTGTTGAAGTGGTCGCATGCAGAGAAAACGCCCCCTGTCAAAACAACAGGTTCGATGGGAAAGCAATTATCGCTTTGATCGCGTCTAAGAGCAGGGTCTGCAACAAGTGAATTGATGCTGATTGAGACTTCTTCAGAGAACAGTTGATAAGATTTCGGTGGAGCCATTTCCTCTACAAGCGCCACTGCAACAGTGCAATTTTATTGGCGAGGGATGGAAAGAGAGAAGGGCGGGAAAAAACATCTCCAGAGCTGCGCATCCCCACTTCAAGAATCGATGGGCTGGAGCTAAACCCGTCTCTTTGCAAAACAGTGTGGCTTTAAAATTTTACGTGATTCCCATTCATTTATAGTTTGAAAAACCTTGAAAGCCACTTTCGCTGAACGGTCTCGATACACCGCCTCCCTCTCCTCCCTCTCCTCCCTCTCCTCCCTCTCCTCCCTCTCCTCCCTTTCCCCCACCTCATCTCCCCTTTTCTTTCGTATTTCCTCACTGCTCTCTTTCCCAACTCCTCTCACCCCGCTCTTACCAACCCCCCTCCCCATCTCTTCCTCATCTCCTCCCCCCTCAACTCTTTCCCACCTCCTCTTTCCTCTCTTCCCCCCGCCCCCGCCCTCTCTTCACCATCTCCCTCTCCCTCCCTTCTCCCCTCTCTCTCTCCCCCTACTCCCCCTCCTCTCTCTCTCTCACTCTCTCTCTCTCTCTCTCTCTCTCTCTCTCTCTCTCTCTCTCTCTCTCTCCTTCTCTCGCACTCTCTCTTTCTCTCTCACACTCTCTCTCACTCACACTCCCCCGCTCTCTCTCCCTCCCTCCCTCTCTCTCTCTCTCTGTCTCTCTCTCTCTCCCTCTATCTTTTACTCTCCCCCCCTTCTCTCTCTCTCTCTCTCTCTCTCTTTTACTCTCGCTCTCTCTTTTACTCTCCCCCACCCCTTCTCTCTCTCTCTCTCTCTCTCTCTCTCTCTCTCTCTCTTTACTCTCCCCCACCCCTCTCTCTCTCTCTCTCTCTCTCTCTCTCTCTCTCTCTCTCTCTCTCTGGCTCAGAATTCCTCTGCCGCCATGATGGATGCAGCCACCAAGAAGGCAAATCCAGGATTCATCTCGGACATGAGTCCCCCTCCTCATCCCGTTCAACGCATGTAGCAGTTGCCCAACGTGTGTCCAGGACTGAAGGCTGATGAAGTGATGCGCCTGTTGTTAGCGCCATGATGAATCCGGCTGTGCACCTCTCTGACGCTGTCATCAATTTGTTGACCGTGGCGCCCCCTGGGAGGAATGGACTGAAGCCGTGATCCGTCTCCAGCAGACAGCCTCTGCAAGCGATGAAAATTGACTGTCACCAGAGACGTGTCGGCCGTCGTGCGCAGGAGAGAACGAGAGAGAACGAGTTAAAGAGATATGGAGGGAGATTTCTTTTTAAAGTAGGAAAAGCTAGTTGGGTTGAGTGGAGCACTCGAGTTGGTGATTTCCAGGCTGCAAAAAAAGGCGCACTGCTACTCCAGCAGACCTGTGGTATTGATGGCCCTGAGTGCCTTGGCTCAATGGTTCCGTGGTGTGAGTGGCTTGCAACGATCAAGTTCCACGTTTGTGTGTATGTTTGAGACCTTCCAGTGAGATGGTCGATCTCCTTGCGTGGCTCCAGGCTATAAATGGCTTTGACTCTCCTGCACGCGAAAGGGCCGGTGCACGGCTTTTGTTTCATGGAGTTCTCTATAGAGCGGAGACCCCGTTACACGCACCCTCATCTGCTGGAACCTGAGGTCCCAGCACTTTCGGAGCCTGCTTCGCTTGTAATGCATCTGGTTTTAGGATACGTGCTGATGTTGACGATGGCTGCGGAGTCGGCATCGTCGCAACGATAGTGCTGATGAAGACGATGGTGACGGCGATGATGACGATAATGTGTCGACAACGATGACGACGACGATGATGATGACGTCGATGATAATGACGATGACGACGAAACGACGATGGCAATGGGAAAGAAGGGGAAAGGAGGCCGGGGGAAGGCGGCAACGACAATGACGACGATGAAAAATGACGACAACGGTGGTGGTAACGACAAAGGTAACGACTCAACCAGCTTCTTTCATCGACAACAAGACAACTCTGTTCTGTACTCCGCGTCGCAGGTTTCACCAGCCTCGAAGAGGATTTTGTTGACATTTCCACACCAGACCTCAACGGTCGTGCGCAGCCTTTTAAAAAATTCACGTGCTGGTTGCTTCACCCCCAGTGAAATTCGTTAGTGCTGCTCCCCAAACTTTGCTTTTAGCCTTTCCACCACTTTCCAGGGCGGGGAGCGGTTTGCAAACACCGATCGATCTCCCGGAACTTTCGGCTTAAAATTTCCGCCCGCTGTTGGTGGGAGGGGCCTCTATCTCTTACAGACTGGGTTTCTTGCAAAGACCATCTCTCCCCGTATTAGGCCATCCCACTCCACTCCCACCCCACCCCACCCCACCACCCTCACTCACCCATCTCCACCCCTCTCCACCCCCTTACTCACCACCATCCATCCCTTCTTTTCGAATCCTCTCATTTTCTTGGTGGGAGGGGCCTCTATCTCTTATGGCCTGGGTCCCTTGCGACGACCAACTCTCCTTGCACTTGACTACCCCACTCCATCCCACCACCCTCACTCACCCTCCTCCACCCATCCCTACCCCATTAATCACCACCCCCCATCCCTCCTTTTCGAATGCTCTCAAGTCCTGGTCTTCCGAAGGCGGGATGGGCAAGCACGAAGAAGAGTGATGTGCAGCGTGAGCACAGCGGGGCCGAGATAGTTTGTTTGCCCTCATGTTTACACGACAATCAGGGAAATTGGGCGGCTTTGCGGTAGACAGTGCGGGGAGATCCTTCCACCAACAGCTTCTTGCTCTGGTTGACCCCAACCCTTGTCATTTGACCTCTTCTCCTGAATGAGCTCCACAGACACGGCGCTGATCTTTGGCGAGAGTATCGGAGACCGAGTTTCCATTTGCAGACTGGTGGGGGGGGGGGGGGGGGGGGGGGCGGACGTAGGTAGGGGACAGTGGGAATGGGAAGCTGAGAGAAGAAGAGGGAGCTGTGCGTGAATGCTTGTGAATGTCAGTGTATGTATGTATGTGGGGCTGGGTGTATGTGTGAGTGGGGGATAGGATGGGGAGCTCGGAGAAGGGTAAGTCTGTATGTATGCATGTGTGTATGTGTGTGTGTGTGTGTGTGTGTGTGTGTGTGTGTGTGTGTGTGTGTGTGTGTGTGTGAGTGTGTGTCTGTATGTGTGTGAGTGTGTGTGTGTGTGTGTGTGTCTGTGTGAGTGTGTGTGTGTGAGTGTGTATGTGTGTGTGTGTATGTGTGCACGCGCACACGCGCGTGTTCGCGTGTTATTTTGTTTGACAGTTTTTATTCATATGCATATATAGCAAATGTATCTTATGATGCACCAGGTGGGTTTATGCAGTGTTTGGGGTTTGCATTCATTCCTTGGGCTTCGAACGTGCAATCGAGATGGTGAGAATATCATCTGAATGAGATACATTCAAGAACGCGAGATTATAGACTGACGTCATCAGTCAAAATTAAGAAAAATCGCTTTAATCGAGGAACGAGAGGCGGCTGTAGAATTATTTTATACATTCTCTCTCTCTCTCTCTCTCTCTCTCTCTCTCTCTCTCTCTCTCTCTCTCTCTCTCTCTCCCCTCCTCTCGCTCTCCCTTTCTGTTCCCTCTCTCCTCAAACAAACCTCTACTCTCTTTCTCTCTCTCTTTCTCTCTCTCTTTCTTTCTCTCTTTCTTTCTCTCTCTCTTTCTTTCTCTCTCTCTCCTCTCTCTCTCTCTCTCTCTCTCCTGCATCTTTCAACAAAGTCGATTACCATGAGGCCTCCTCGTCTCTGTTTACCCTGTAAAAAATTCAAGCTTCTTTAAAAGGTTTCTGTTCAATCTTGGAAGCTCTCTGGGGCTAAATCTGCATTTAGCTGGGCAGCCTACGTGAGCGGTTGGAAAAGAATGACCCCAGGGTCGAGAGCGAGAAGATGTCACGGGGTGGAAACCCGGAAATGGGGGTTGCATTGACATGCGCAGTTCAACACGTAACGCTGGACCGAGACAAAAGGCGTCTTGTTTCCCTCGCGCGCTAAATTTTCCTGATCACGCTCCCCCGACATGTCCATTTCAATACTTTCACCTATTTCCCAGAGAAGGCATTGGGTTTTTTCGACAATTACCCATTCCTCTCCTGGCATCCCTTCTGACGAGAGAAAAGAAAGTAATACGAGGACAACAGTGATTGCACATCACGCGAGCTTGAGGAGTGTGTGCAGAAGGAAATGAGGCGTTTTGGAGAGAGAAAAAAACACCTGGGGTTAACGGTGCTATTCGACGTCTCACGGTGTCCACGGAAAATCAAGGAAAATGTCACCTCGTGAAGATCCCCCCCCCCCTCCCCCCTCCCCCCCCCCCCCCCCCCCCTCTGTAGGGTGCGAGAGTAGCGCAGACAAAAATGCTGGTCCCACCATCCTGAAGACATTCTTAACGGAGTATCCGTGTTTATCATATCTGCTGTCAGCATCTTAATGTGCAATAATTTTCCAAGTCCCGAATGATGAGCAAAGAACAGTGGAAAAGTCCCTACGTCCTACTCATGTTGAAACATATTGTCATCTTTCCATGACAACTGATTTGCATTAAATTAGACTTCTTAGTAGGCCTTAATTTCATATCATTCATGACAAGAGCTAATACTATCACATTATCCGAAAAACTTCCATGAACGAAGAGATATGAAACCTACACTGGAAATAAGCGTCTTATCTCGAAAACTTTTGAAGTTTCCTTTTTTTTGTGAGTGCTTTACATAAAAAATCTCTTCTGATGCTGAAACTATGATACACTGACGAAGGGGCGTCTGCTATCTGAGAGCGATGACATTTACCGATTCTTGTCTTTCGTCAAAAAGAAAGAATGATGACTAAAGATCGATAAATGAGTTTCCTTCGTCAATACCTTTCACTATCCTTGGCATGAAAAGTCGTCGTTTCATTTAATAAAGCAAACCCTCTTTCATTCGCACTAACGTAGATCAGTGACGCAGAAAATGGCAAAGCGGCACCATCGAGGGGAGAAATTAATCAGAGACGGGACTTGGTAAGGTCAGATAAGTGGAACCTCGTTGTCTGGATAGCTCCCAGGAGCCGGGTCAGGAGAGTACCCGTATGTTACTTCCTAACCCCTCCAAGAGAGGGAAGCGACGGCGCAGAGAAGGAGACAACAGACGACCATCTTCCACACGGTAGCGGAGAGCCCTAGACGCTAACACGCTTTCCACATCCATCGCGCCTGTCGTGTTTACGACCCATCCGCGTAAAAGCCAGTTGCCATTTCCTTGCGGGCGCTGGCTAAGTCCGCTAAATGTACGGCGGCTTTGTCCTCCCTGATCCTCTAACGCTGTCCGGACAGAGACGAAGCCGCCACATCCCCGGGGGTCTCCTCCGACGTGACTGGCCACTTCGCCTCCGGCACCGAGAAGGAAGCATGGGAGTCTTTCATGCCGTCCGCTGACGTCAGTGAGCTTCTAAAATGGAGGGCGGTCAGTCTTTCTTATGTCGGACTGAAGGTGTGCGTTGTCCAGGGTTTACCGCCACAAAGTCCCACGTGTTGTTCTGCCTGTGGGTTGGGAGGATAGAATAGACCCACCGCGTCTCGCTACGTGATCTGTAAGAGGCGAATAGGTAGGGATATCGTGGCTTCACTTGCTCCTATTCCAAACAATTCTAATCCACCCATCCACCCACCTACCCACCCACCCATCCATCCATCCATCCATCCATCCATCCATCCATCCATCCACCCATCCATCCATCCATCCATCCATCCATCCATCCATCCATCCATCCATCCATCCATCCATCCATCCATCCATCCACCCACCCATCCACCCACCCACCCATCCACTCATCCATCCATCCATCCATCCATCCACCCATCCACCCATCCACCCATCCATCCATCCATCCATCCATCCATCCATCCATCCATCCATCCACCATCCACCCACCCACCAACCACCCACCCATCCACCCACCCACCCACCCATTCATCCAGCCATCCACCCACCCACCCATCCATTCATCCATCCACCCATCCATCCATCCTACTTGTTGTGTGTGTTACTAGGGACTGCAAACTGGAGATGTTTGGATGACTTTGTTAAAGGGATCCACGAGTCACATGAAAGCAACGTGTGAAATACGTGTAATAATCACAGAGGCCCTGCCAAAAAGGTGGTTGAAATAAATGGGTCAAGACGTTAACGCCTTGTTATTGCTCACCTGGTGTGCCAGTCTTAAAGTCTGGGAAATTTTTCATCTTCAAGGTGACACATCTCATACGGCAGCTGCCGCACGATTCCCCGCCAACCCCCCCACCTCCTCCCCTCCTCCCCTCCTCCCCTCCTCAGCTAGAACCCATGTCCGTGGAGCTTTCGGGTTAGCAGGTCTTATTTCAGTACGTCAACTACTGACTCGGGAACTTCACAGAGTTTTGATAACAAGATCCCCTATGGGGTTTGTGTGACATCAAGTGCCCAAGTTTTACCGGCACTGCTGGTACCAAACACCGATGTATGTGTGAGTTTAGTTGCTGGGTGGGGCATTGGTCGGTCTGTTCATTCGCCTCTTTTGATACACTCGGGAAAAAAACCCCGCTGCGTTGAGAAATATACGGTTAATAAAATTATCAGTATTTACCACGTGCCTCGGGTTAATAGAAAGTCGAACACAAACACACCAAATTTTTACTAGGAATCCTTCGGATATCACTGTATTGCAGCGTGTTTTATATCGAGTAAATTCACAGAAAAAAAACCCTAGCCCTTTGTTGACTATGAGATGCCGGATTGCCAGCTTCACACGGTCAAAGTTTTTGTGTATAAACCGCTATTCAAATAAACAACTTTTCCGAAACAAGAATTGTTTACGTGTGGAAAAGCCAAAACCATATCCTCTTAGATCAAAGCACCATTATAGGGAAAATCATTTTTGTGGTCCATCATGTTGCACGAACATTGATTCTTTGTGAAAAGACTATTTTACGACATGGTTGTCTCCAGAGAAAAAACAACATTGTTGTTAAAGTTTTTCCTCCGAGATAAGATTATCTCTTACTCCTATTTCCATCACACATGCATGAAAACAACGGCGAGAT
>JAWQFJ010012573.1:15000-22500 GCA_034096865.1 Theodoxus fluviatilis | reverse complement strand
TGGTGTCTGCGATATATATTTGTGTATTACTTGAGATGGATTATGGAATAAAGCATCCATCATAATCAGAAGTACAGGAAACATCATGAGTACACGGCTCCGTTTCAAGACTGCAATGCTTAATCGGAAGAGGGTCAGCAGTATCCTATAAAAACGACCACAACGCTCTCTCCAATCGGTTCTAAAGGTCCACCACCCTTGGAACCACTCTGCCCAAGAGCTCTGCTGGAAGAAGCCACTGCATTAGTCTGAAACCCGGACCTCCCCCTCCCCAGAGTGCCGAAAAGCACAGGCAAACGTCCAACACTGAGCGGAACGTTGACTACATCACGGAATGCTAACCCCGTTGAACTTCTCGAGTGTAGCTATTAACCTACACTTTTCCGTTTCGAGAGCGTTGCGAGTTAATGGACGCGTTTACCTCCCCTTCTGAACAGGACGTAAACACATCTAGTGTGCACTCTGTGTGTGTGAAGACCATGTCAAGCATGCACCTTGGAGTGTTCAAGCTCTGTGGAAACCGATGGTCCATTTGGTGTCCAGCTCTATCTGGCTTCCCCCGAACCTCTCGGGCCGCTACACCAGCAGCTCTGTTTAAGCGTACGCTTTGAGACATTTTCTCCCGTTGGCTTTTCATAGGGATCTACGAGGTACTTTTAGTCACTGCATTTTCAAATAATTAATTGTGTGTTATTGTTGTTGTCATGATGCGCCACGCTCGCTCTCACTTTGCAGACGTTTTGAATATTTTTCTGTGGGTTCCGAGTTTTGGAAGAGCAAAATGTCCAAAAGGGCGTATGTCAGCGATAACTTGAAATACGCGTCGTCATTTTTTTGACAATTTTCTCACGTAACTGAGGCGATTATAACAGGAAACACTACAACAGAACTTGTCAGAGGGGAGATTGACAAAAAATGCATGCGAGACGGAACGTTTCATAGACAGTTATTAATGACATGTCAAAGAAATGAAGAGACGTTACTTCCGTGAACACAATGCTATTGAACGAGTCGAAGACAAGATGGCTGCTGGGTGACCCACGGCTCGTGATGGAACACAGTGCAAGGGTACAGCCCTGCGTTATATAAGGAGAGCGCCCCGGGACGCTCTGACTTACTTCCGGTTACCTCTAACGCTCGCCTTATACAACACAGGGCAGTTCTTGTTGTACGCTGTGCGTGCAGTGACAGTCCTCCTCCAAAATGCGTTTTTCATCCGGCATGCCTGATGAAGAGTCTTTTGTCGAAAATTTGCGCAGTAATACTCAGCCTCACTCTCCATTGTACTTGCCTTTGTTGCAGCATGTTTCTATTTCAACATACAACTATTCGTTGTTGTATGATTGTTCATTCCCCGACATTCATTTTTCACATGAACGCTTCAAAAGTTTGGTAACAGCAGGTAATGTTTTACTAAGGAATGTTTTACCGATCCGAAGTATTCACGCTGTTGCAAGTATTCAGATTAATAGACTAATTATCCTTATCTAGTTTTTGCATACGTCGAGAGCTGTTCGACTTGTAGATCATAGAAATCCGTCGCTTTTTGACGAGTTTTGCATAATGATTCCACCAACCTTGTTGACAAATGCAAAAATGTCTCATTCCGTATGCTTCATCAAGTATTCGGTTTCGTGAATGCAGAGTAGATTAACAGCATGACTGTGCTTGAAGTAAATGGCAACAAATGGCGTGATCAGATGGTGCACTGTTGTGAAGCTCTCCTAGTCGAAATCGTTTCTGCACAACAGAAAGTATCACGCAAATGCCATTCTGCAGAATTCTCCTTTCCGCCATTCCGGGGCTTGGCAGAATAACGACAATGGCCAAGTGTGTTGCTCGTTTGTGTCGGGGTTTATTCAAAAACCAATCTCCAGTGAGTAATGGGCTTTGACATTTACAGGAGGTCCTAGTGCCATGCAGTTCAAAACAAACTTGAAAAAACAGAAGACCTCCACTGGAAAGGCAGACATCGAACAGTGGCGGGACTGGTAGCACAGGAAATGCTCCCCCAGCTCTCGCTATTTAGCTGCATGTCATTTGGACTTCATCCCACAATCCATCTCGCTCTAAACGCCGCCCCACCTGGTGGCTATCTCGCGCCGCTGGAGCATGATGCGAAGGGGAGATCCCCCAAGGAGAAGGGCGGGAGGGAAATTGAAAAGCGTCCGTGCGTGACGTCAACGTATTCACCTGATGCAAGGGCTCGCTTGCTGTTTTTCTCTTTGCCCTCTCTCTCTGTCTCTGTCTCTGTCTCTCTCTGTCTCTGTCTCTGTCTCTCTCTCTCTCTCTCTATCTATCTATCTATCTATCTATCTATCTATCTATCTATCTATCTATCTATCTATCTATCTATCTATCTATCTATCTATCTATCTATCTATCTATCTATCTATCTATCTATCTATCTATCTATCTATCTATCTATCTATCTATCTATCTATCTATCTATCTATCTATCTATCTATCTATCTATCTATCTATCTATCTATCTATCTATCTATCTATCTATCTATCTATCTATCTATCTATCTATCTATCTATCTATCTATCTATCTATCTATCTATCTATCTATCTATCTATCTATCTATCTATCTATCTATCTATCTATCTATCTATCTATCTATCTATCTATCTATCTATCTATCTATCTATCTATCTATCTATCTATCTATCTATCTATCTACTATCTATCTATCTATCTATCTATCTATCTATCTATCTATCTATCTATCTATCTATCTATCTATCTATCTATCTATCTATCTATCTATCTATCTATCTATCTATCTATCTATCTATCTATCTATCTATCTATCTATCTATCTATCTATCTATCTATCTATCTATCTATATCTATCTATCTATCTATCTATCTATCTATCTATCTATCTATCTATCTATCTATCTATCTATCTATCTATCTATCTATCTATCTATCTATCTATCTATCTATCTATCTATCTATCTATCTATCTATCTATCTATCTATCTATCTATCTATCTATCTATCTATCTATCTATCTATCTATCTATCTATCTATCTATCTATCTATCTATCTACTATCTATCTATCTATCTATCTATCTATCTATCTATCTATCTATCTATCTATCTATCTATCTATCTATCTATCTATCTATCTATCTATCTATCTATCTATCTATCTATCTATCTATCTATCTATCTATCTATCTATCTATCTATCTATCTATCTATCTATCTATCTATCTATCTATCTATCTATCTATCTATCTATCTATCTATCTATCTATCTATCTATCTATCTATCTATCTATCTATCTATCTATCTATCTATCTATCTATCTATCTATCTATCTATCTATCTATCTATCTATCTATCTATCTATCTATCTATCTATCTATCTATCTATCTATCTATCTATCTATCTATCTATCTATCTATCTATCTATCTATCTATCTATCTATCTATCTATCTATCTATCTATCTATCTATCTATCTATCTATCTATCTATCTATCTATCTATCTATCTATCTATCTATCTATCTATCTATCTATCTATCTATCTATCTATCTATCTATCTATCTATCTATCTATCTATCTATCTATCTATCTATCTATCTATCTATCTATCTATCTATCTATCTATCTATCTATCTATCTATCTATCTATCTATCTATCTATCTATCTATCTATCTATCTATCTATCTATCTATCTATCTATCTATCTATCTATCTATCTATCTATCTATCTATCTATCTATCTATCTATCTATCTATCTATCTATCTATCTATCTATCTATCTATCTATCTATCTATCTATCTATCTATCTATCTATCTATCTATCTATCTATCTATCTATCTATCTATCTATCTATCTATCTATCTATCTATCTATCTATCTATCTATCTATCTATCTATCTATCTATCTATCTATCTATCTATCTATCTATCTATCTATCTATCTATCTATCTATCTATCTATCTATCTATCTATCTATCTATCTATCTATCTATCTATCTATCTATCTATCTATCTATCTATCTATCTATCTATCTATCTATCTATCTATCTATCTATCTATCTATCTATCTATCTATCTATCTATCTATCTATCTATCTATCTATCTATCTATCTATCTATCTATCTATCTATCTATCTATCTATCTATCTATCTATCTATCTATCTATCTATCTATCTATCTATCTATCTATCTATCTATCTATCTATCTATCTATCTATCTATCTATCTATCTATCTATCTATCTATCTCTCTCTCTCTCTCTCTGTCTCTCTCTCTGTCTCTCTCTCTCTCTGTCTCTCTCTGTCTCTGTCTCTGTCTCTGTATCTCTCTGTCTCTCTCTCTCTCTCTCTCTCTCTCTCTCTCTCTGTCTCTCTCTCAGTCTCTGTCTCTCTCTCAGTCTCTCTCTCTCTGTGTCTCTCTCTGTCTCTGTCTCTCCCTCTCTGTCTCTCTCTGTCTCTGTCTCTCTCTCTGTCTCTCTCTGTCTCTCTCTCTTTGTCTCTCTCTCTCTCTCTCTCTCTCTCTCTCTCTCTCCGTGCACGCGCGCGTGTGTGTAGGTAATGTAAATGTGAATCCTTGTGCGCGTGTGTGGGCGCCCCTGTGAATGTGCACTCCCATAGGAACCTGTCTGCGAGTTGCAGCCGCTTTTCTGATCTGTCAGGCACTTTGTAAAATAATTTTCTGCTGGCTTTTTGCTCTCCTCTCAGCTTTCTGTGCTTCCTCTGCTTTGACCTGTCTCCAGTGCCACACGGATTTATGGCCCTGGTGTGCTTTTCCCTGGGAGTATGTTTTGAAAGGGAAGACGAGATACAAGGTCACGTGGTTTGTTTACAATCTCATCCTCTCCCAGAAGTTCTGGCTTTCCTGTGAAAGCAGTTAGTCATTGGATGGCACCCCATCAAAGTTCCATGGTGGCGTGGCGGCTAAAATATGCACTCTCTTTGAGTTCCCTTCATTCCGTCTGGCTTTGAAGATGTCGACAAGCACGTATCAGCAAATGGATCAGACCAGTTTACACCCTTTTCATAGCCGGTGGATGCTGCACAGAGTCAAAAATCTGTCTTCAGTCAGAAAAAAAGGAACAAAGATTTTGTTTATGATGATGGCCGAAACCTCTCTTTCCTGTAGTAGATATGTCTGTGTATGGGAGTTTGTAGAAAGGTATTGCAACCAGCGTATCCATCCGAGGCATACTTCTTAAGGAGAAACTGAGGTCGTGGGAATACGCACGTATCTGAGTGATGCCATACAGAATAGCTTTGACAGATTCGGTTATTGAAGAAAGTGGAGCGCATTACGCCCAAGCCTTCGGACATTTTTAATTCTAAATACAAATGAACGGGAGATTTTAATTTTAAAAGAGTTGTCGTTTTAAATTTTCATGTTAATCTCTTTCAAACACCCGTGATACTGATCGTCCATGTAATTAAAATAACAGGGATGATAAACAAACAACTGCATCCCGGATTAACTTGGAAGTCGATGTTCGCCTGCGATATTTTGAATTCACGAAATTTCATCTTCAAACAAAGAGAGCACCTACTGTAAATATTTACAACGTCAACGCTCAACTTCTGGTCCCAAAAACTGATCCCCATCACTTCGAACCCCCAAAGCACCCCATGTATTCATTACACAGGGGATCGAGTCATCAATCACTTCAGATTCTTCAATCCTGCCCATGAATCACCTCCGTCGGGCATCGTCCAGGCACCCTTTTCCTCATCGGCCGTTCCACACCGACGTCTTCAACGGCTCACGACTCCCCAGTTTTCTTCAGCTTCCGCCTCGCGAAGCCTGATGTCCCCCGCGCTTTTTACGACCTTCTGGCGCGCTCACGGGTCGGCGGAGTTGAAAGAGCACCCACCCTGGTCGTCGATAAGCTTCCATCTTGACGGTTCAGCTTCAGCAGGTCGAAGCTCTGGCCTTCCGCCCGCGCGCTCGCAGTCCGGTCCTGCCCGCGTGCCACGCTGTGGTCATAAAGGCGGGCCAGAGTGCCGACTGTAAAGCCGTGGGAAAAGCCACGAGGGCGAGGACGAGGTTTTGCGCTCTGGCTTTTGGCGAGGAACGGCATCGGGCATTAGCACTTTAGAGATGGCGGGCGAATCGCCTCAGGATCCGAGCCCTCCTCGCATGCAGAGCCTGGCGGATGGCTCTTTCCAGGATGAAGACCTTCTGGTCCCAACTGTCGGTACTCGGACGGCCCACTAATGAAAGCGCGGGAGTTCTTCGCCTGCATGGGTTTGAGTGTCCATTCCTTCTCTCACTGCCCGTCCATTTCCGCCGCTCTTCAGATGCATCGCGTGCCTTGAAAGTGATTCGGGTCTCTTAAGCTGGGAATGTTCTTTTGAAAGTTCTGGCAACACTCAAGGGGATGAAAAGAGACACAAGAAACATGTCTTGTCGTAAAGGGAATTATTATGGCATTAAGCACGCGAGTCCGTAACCCTGATTTTTACTTCGAGAAGATGGAACCTTATCAAAGCAAGTATCGATCCGAAAGGAAACAAATAAAAAACTGTCCGACTCTCTGAAGGTTGACCCTTTGAAACTTTTTGTGTCAGGAACGGTAAACAATGCAATAAAAGGAAAATAATTGGTACTTAGGAAAATTTCCGAGACAACAATACAGGAGGACAATATATGGGGAAAAGCAAAGTAAACATCCTGTGGACAAAAAACATGCCTTTGCCATATTCTTTGACACGAGTAGATAAAAGATGGTTATTAGAGTAAGAACGGTGAACAGTACACATGAACTAATTTTAACGCTGCATTTGTACAGACAGATGTTTTTCTCCAAGCCGCACTCCCCTCAATACGTTTATTCCTCGCACACTCAGAGTCAACTAACTCAGCGTCCAAATGCTCTCTGGACGAAAGGGCAAAAGCAGAAGAAAAGCATCGAGAGGCCGTCCGACGGTAATTCACTGGACGCTGACTTTCATTTCACAAAATCCGACCCCAGCATTTCATCCAGCCTTTGCTGGCTGTTGGGCAGTGGGGCTCGATTTCATTGACTTTATGTCACTAGTTCGGTGAATTGTACTCTACTCCGCTGTCGCGGAGAGTTCTAATAATATGGTGGAAGAGTTTCTTAACGTTGTGGCCTTTATAGCCTACAAGGCTGATAGGCCATTTAACTCTATCCATCCATCCATCCCTCCATCCCCAGCATTTCATCAAATTCATTTGCCAATTCAGAAGAAATGGAGTAAAATTAACTTGAACTTATTTGCAGGACCTACGCATCTTTAAACACTCCATGGATTAATGAATTGCAACTCATTAAAAATCTCTTAAATTGCTGAAGATTTCGTCAGAAACGAAGGAAGAGATATCCCTCTGGCGGTTAAGAGTCGGAATCTTGGAAGATGGTTCCAGGCAGGCTTATCTCATAAATATGCCCCCCGTCTGAAAGCATCGTCTCGACTGCCATTACTCTCCATGAAGCAGAAAAATGGGTGACTCTAGCAGAAAAAATG
>JAWQFJ010012573.1:7500-12500 GCA_034096865.1 Theodoxus fluviatilis | reverse complement strand
CATCCGGGCATATAAGACCGAACCAGCAACTGCTTGTACAGGGCAGTGTAGACATGAGAAGACAACACGGACCGTGGTAGCTCAGCTGGTAGAGCATTTCGGGCGCTAACCGAAAGGTCGCGGGTTCATTCCGCGGCTGTGGTTCCACATTATTTCTGTCTGTCCCTCGCAGGGCTTCGGCTCTGTGTGTTTAACCAATTAGGCCAGGTGTGCAGCAAAGTGGAGCTTCAGGTGTGCAGCAAAGTGGAACTTCAGGTGTGCAGCAAAGTGGAACTTCAGGTGTGCAGCAAAATGGAACTTGTTTGACGACGTTTGTTTCACATTCACTTCAATTGTCTGAGAACAGGATGTAAGTAACTCGGCTCATCATTAAAATTATTGCATTTTTCTTTGTCTCTGATAATGTACTTAAGCGTAAAATAATTGACCGGGATTGCACTAGAGCATGACTTATGCATATGTATTGGGCCCGATGTGCAGCAAGATGAAGTGTGTTAGACGGTGTTTCTTTCATAACCACTTTTGTTTTCTAAGAACAATATTAACTTAATCGCCATTGAAACGATTTGTACCTCCACCAAGGTTATGTTTCATCCTCGGTTCGTTAATTAATTAGTTATTTAGCAAAATGACTCATAAAGTTCCAGACGAATCCTGACAAAAATTGGTCGAAGGTCAGGCTTTTACCCAAGAAACAATGCGTTATGTATTGGAGGTTATCTGTTATCCCAATTTGACATTACGATCAAATACAAACATTTTTTATCGATATCCACAAAATTGATGACGTCAAACTACTGATGACGTCGTCGTATGCTTCGGCACTCAGAAATCGCTTTCAGCCACTAAAATGAACTAAACTTCGTTGCGTCAGGCCTGGATAGCAGAACATCCTGTCTGAATTAATGTTACAGGCCGTGGAAGAGTAGTTGTGATTTCCTTGGTGGAGGAGGTTTGCTCTCAGAGAGCTCTGTAGTACTTTTTTTTCGTCTGATAAAGTCATTTAGCGGATGAGAATTGACTTTGATATGATTTTGCGCAGATTCTCCAAAAATAATGTAATTTAGGATAGGATGCGAAAAAAATCAGATATTGTGTCGGCTCGTGTTACTCATTGGGTCTCAAATTTTGTCACGCTCATGTTACATTTTTGCTACACGAAAGGAGATGGCATGTCTGGCTCCGAGCCCCGTAGAAAATGGATGGGGTCGAATTTCAAGTCGAGACACAGAGAAGGGCTTGATTACAGACAAATACGTTCTGTACTTCGTAATGGAAAAAACAGTTCCACTGTGATCGAGTTTCGAGATTTTAATGAAGACCATTAATTTGAAGAAAACCCCCGACACGGCTGGAACTGATACCTCCAAGACGTGTGTTTTATCTGCACTGAAGCCTAGCCAGGCAGCCGTTCACGGGACGTCATAATGATTGTTTTGCGTGGTGTGGCATTTAAGTCTTGACATGAGAGTTAATTTACGGTCAGAAAAAGTATTATCAAACCCACATCCAATCATTCGAGGAGGATTGACCGAAAAAGTTATCTTGACAGTTGATTAACTACGGTAGGATTTTGCCTGGCATATGTCAGTTCTCTTTTGATTATTCATGACGAGAAGTCAAGGCGCCCATAGTTTGATACTTTGCCCTTACACGAACGTCTCCCGTTGAAATTGTCATCATGTCTGGCAGCAGTAAAGCAGGAGTAATGTCAGCAGTCCTCATACAAATAAAGACCAATAATAGACAATCATAGTAGCAACCTCTGCGAACTGAAATTCGCTTCGCGGTGAGGAATTCTTGCATTCTACGTCACACTTTGTGCTGGCACGTCACATCCGGTTGTCTGCGATGTGAAATTCGCAGGTTTTGCCCATACGTACTTCGTGAAAACAGACAATTAGCCAAACTCCTTTTCGTTGAGTATTTTTGCATTCTTCAGTTGTCCTAACGTTACTGTAATCACAAGAAAATGATACCATGGCGTTTCAACTGCTGATTTGTAAAATGAAAGGGCTTGATTGACAAACAGTAAATATTTCGGGCGTAGTTTTAGCGACCAACTGGTTGGCCTACACAAGACTAGCGACCCAAAAGATGTCACGCTGCACGTTTTAAATTGCTCGATTTTCTTTACTAGTGAATCAAAACATCAAGTTATGTGATGCTTGCCTTATTTCATGAGTAAATGGAAAGTCTGGTGCTAAATGTATGGTTATTTAATCGTCAGACGGCTATTCTGTGACTCAATTTCGATTCCCTTCATCGTGATCGTGTCAACACTTCGTCTGCTGCTGTTCTATTCGACATCAGAGATACAAAGTTCGTCACGTTCTTGTGATGCGCGCGCACCCTGATTTAGATACGAATTTCGCCACTGCGAAGTGGATTTCAGTTCGTGGAGGACGCTACTATGATTGCCTAATGCCGAGGCGTATGCTGACTCACGTTGGTAAAGGTGAGAGAGTGAAAGAGAGTGAGAGTGAGAAAGAGAGAAATAGAAATTGTATCTCTGATGTCGAATAGAACAGCAGCAGACGAAGTGTTGACACGATCACGATGAAGGGAATCGAAATTGAGTCACAGAATAGCCGTCTGACGATTAAATAACCATACATTTAGCACCAGACTTTCCATTTACTCATGAAATAAGGCAAGCATCACATAACTTGATGTTTTGATTCACTAGTAAAGAAAATCGAGCAATTTAAAACGTGCAGCGTGACATCTTTTGGGTCGCTAGTCTTGTGTAGGCCAACCAGTTGGTCGCTAAAACTACGCCCGAAATATTTACTGTTTGTCAATCAAGCCCTTTCATTTTACAAATCAGCAGTTGAAACGCCATGGTATCATTTTCTTGTGATTACAGTAACGTTAGGACAACTGAAGAATGCAAAAATACTCAACGAAAAGGAGTTTGGCTAATTGTCTGTTTTCACGAAGTACGTATGGGCAAAACCTGCGAATTTCACATCGCAGACAACCGGATGTGACGTGCCAGCACAAAGTGTGACGTAGAATGCAAGAATTCCTCACCGCGAAGCGAATTTCAGTTCGCAGAGGTTGCTACTATGATTGTCTATTATTGGTCTTTATTTGTATGAGGACTGCTGACATTACTCCTGCTTTACTGCTGCCAGACATGATGACAATTTCAACGGGAGACGTTCGTGTAAGGGCAAAGTATCAAACTATGGGCGCCTTGACTTCTCGTCATGAATAATCAAAAGAGAACTGACATATGCCAGGCAAAATCCTACCGTAGTTAATCAACTGTCAAGATAACTTTTTCGGTCAATCCTCCTCGAATGATTGGATGTGGGTTTGATAATACTTTTTCTGACCGTAAATTAACTCTCATGTCAAGACTTAAATGCCACACCACGCAAAACAATCATTATGACGTCCCGTGAACGGCTGCCTGGCTAGGCTTCAGTGCAGATAAAACACACGTCTTGGAGGTATCAGTTCCAGCCGTGTCGGGGGTTTTCTTCAAATTAATGGTCTTCATTAAAATCTCGAAACTCGATCACAGTGGAACTGTTTTTTCCATTACGAAGTACAGAACGTATTTGTCTGTAATCAAGCCCTTCTCTGTGTCTCGACTTGAAATTCGACCCCATCCATTTTCTACGGGGCTCGGAGCCAGACATGCCATCTCCTTTCGTGTAGCAAAAATGTAACATGAGCGTGACAAAATTTGAGACCCAATGAGTAACACGAGCCGACACAATATCTGATTTTTTTCGCATCCTATCCTAAATTACATTATTTTTGGAGAATCTGCGCAAAATCATATCAAAGTCAATTCTCATCCGCTAAATGACTTTATCAGACGAAAAAAAAGTACTACAGAGCTCTCTGAGAGCAAACCTCCTCCACCAAGGAAATCACAACTACTCTTCCACGGCCTGTAACATTAATTCAGACAGGATGTTCTGCTATCCAGGCCTGACGCAACGAAGTTTAGTTCATTTTAGTGGCTGAAAGCGATTTCTGAGTGCCGAAGCATACGACGACGTCATCAGTAGTTTGACGTCATCAATTTTGTGGATATCGATAAAAAATGTTTGTATTTGATCGTAATGTCAAATTGGGATAACAGATAACCTCCAATACATAACGCATTGTTTCTTGGGTAAAAGCCTGACCTTCGACCAATTTTTGTCAGGATTCGTCTGGAACTTTATGAGTCATTTTGCTAAATAACTAATTAATTAACGAACCGAGGATGAAACATAACCTTGGTGGAGGTACAAATCGTTTCAATGGCGATTAAGTTAATATTGTTCTTAGAAAACAAAAGTGGTTATGAAAGAAACACCGTCTAACACACTTCATCTTGCTGCACATCGGGCCCAATACATATGCATAAGTCATGCTCTAGTGCAATCCCGGTCAATTATTTTACGCTTAAGTACATTATCAGAGACAAAGAAAAATGCAATAATTTTAATGATGAGCCGAGTTACTTACATCCTGTTCTCAGACAATTGAAGTGAATGTGAAACAAACGTCGTCAAACAAGTTCCATTTTGCTGCACACCTGAAGTTCCACTTTGCTGCACACCTGAAGTTCCACTTTGCTGCACACCTGAAGCTCCACTTTGCTGCACACCTGGCCTAATTGGTTAAACACACAGAGCCGAAGCCCTGCGAGGGACAGACAGAAATAATGTGGAACCACAGCCGCGGAATGAACCCGCGACCTTTCGGTTAGCGCCCGAAATGCTCTACCAGCTGAGCTACCACGGTCCGTGTTGTCTTCTCATGTCTACACTGCCCTGTACAAGCAGTTGCTGGTTCGGTCTTATATGCCCGGATGAACCGAATCCCAATATTTAGTTTTAGTAGTCTTCACCAGCTGGCATAGGTCTTTTCCCTAGTAACCCAGACAATCCTGAGAGTAACGAAGGTAAGGTTTAACATACATGATTAAGTCATTCGGAAAGTATCTTAACGATATCGTAAATTTTACAGACTTTCCGATCAAATGATCT